>JAHZNC010007200.1:0-11460 GCA_027744095.1 Zhuqinia jingwanae | reverse complement strand
GTGATGCATGTAGCAGGCGGAGCTACACTAATGAGCCGAGTCTATTATCTGATTTCCATTCACAGTATGCATTTGAGCATTTTCGTTAGCACTGTCAGTAACAAAGAGTGGAAGAAGCGATAATAATTTGAAATGCAATGAATGCCACTTCAAAGGCAATGGTAGCTGCCAGATTTATCAATCAGAAACGATCAAGGCCAGGTTGAATTCTTGAAGACGAACGAAAAATTTATATTGCCAATACAAGATCATGCAGATTTATTGCTTTGATTGATTTTGTACTTTTTGTATAAAACACCTAATAATACATTTTTACACTTGACACATGATATCATTATTCAATACATTAAACTTTCGCTTTCCTTCATGTGGAATGGTGGAGATGTAGCGTCAACATTTGCCAATTTTCAAATGAAAAACACAATCATAAATCCAATTTTGTGTTTTTGCAAGCAAACTAAAATAAAGTGAAAAGTTTAAATATCCAGACCGATACACACTACCTTGCATGCCGTCTATAAACGTCAAAGGGATTTGGCAATAGTTTTTTTTGTGAATAATATACCAACATATACATTTACATACGTCAGAGCCTTTTCGGGCGATGAGAAAGACAGCTTGATTTTCCTCATTGAGATCAATTTTTTATCGTTTCGTCTGAATTGTTTTATGTCGTTACCTTATTTTTGAAAATAGACAAGATTGGATTGACATTTTTGCTGTTCAGTAGAGAGAAATTGATTTTTGGGATTGTGGGCTACAAATATCCTAGTAAATTAAAAATACAATGAAATCTAAATCTCATTTTCCTAAATAGTATATTACCATAAAATTCAATTTGCAAGCATTCCTTAGAATCCGCAAATTTCAATGTACTCATCCAATTTAAGTCACAAATTACATTTCCAAAAGTAAGAGTACGCGAGTACATACAATGTAACAGACAAAGAACACAATTGCATCATCAATGTATGTTCATTCTTACTTGTTTAACAACTAAAATTCTGAAAACTACAATAAGAAACTTCAAGGTTTAGTTTGGACTTTGGAGTTACATCAATCAACCACTGGAAATTAAAAATAAACAGTTTGTTGCAATAGAGACATTAAGTGGAGAAAACAAACAGCATCATTTGCAAGTATATACTACATAGAATATTTGCTTCCAACATGTTCTCAAAATAACAGTTTTCACAGAAAAAAGAGTAGCGCATATAGAATGCATGGATTTTTTAATTGGTTTTGTACACTCGAGTGTTATTTTATTTGTTAAGTATGTTCCTGCTCAATGCAATATTTCGTGTTTCTTGTACTTATGTTAACTTGTACACGTACACGTGATCATTGATCATACACGACGGAGCAAATTCATCAACAAAGGCGCAAAAAAGATGTCAATACACTATATATGCATTTCATATCACTTGATTTAATAAAATGTCTCTCTACTCTCTCTCATATAGTACTTGAGCGTGAGACTTGTGAGTCACAAGTTGTGACATGCATCACATCGCACTATTATTATTATATGTTGCCGGTAGGCTTCATCTATTGTCTGTAATTTTCTTGGTTCTTTCCGATCCCGTTGTCATCTCTACAAAACTATTTTACTCCTTTGTGCATGCTTTTGCCATCAACAGTTTTGCTATTGCATATGCCTAAAATTCTCTACCAAGAAAAAACAACTAACGACTGACGAGGAGAATAATTGGGGTGACCCCAATAGTATTTTTTGAAATTTGCACTAAAATACGTATTTTATGCGTAAAATTTAATGGTGACTGATGGCTACATTCCCGAATGTACACCCTGTGTGTAGGATGAGGGCGGGGAAGTGGAATTAGTCGCAGAGTTTTTTTATTACTATTTATGCAAAACTGACATGCAGACAAAATCTCAAATATCTGTTGAAATAAAAAACACGCTTTTGATGTAAAACATTTTTTTGTGTCAACATCGAGATGTGAATCTTTTCTGCATTTCAGCTGCATAACGTTTAAAAAACCTGCGACTCATTCCATTTTCCCACCCTCATCCTACACACAGGGTGTACATTCGGGAATGTAGTCACCAGTCACATCAAACTACTTAGGCTAGTACAAATTACAAAGAATTCTGTAAGGTGGCACCCCCAAATATTTCTCTGGTGTGTTGCATGAAATTATGGCATTACTCAATAATGATATGCATAATAATAAATAATGTATACTACTATTCCTGAAATCTTGTAGCAACTTTGTTTGAATTCATTAAAATGATCAAGTCAAAACAAGTGTAGCAAATATGTGCTGAATCTATCAAAGCAAGATGGTGTAGCACGCTGATTAATTCATAATGATTTTGCAACCTTTCATTGTTAGATTGAAACATGGTCGAATATGTAAATATATATATATGCATCTGATTTGATCAACGCAGGAATACAGGTTTCAAGTTGTGAGTGCTAAATTCTTCAAGAACATTCTTCTTCTGATGAGGTGGCTAGATTGATGTGTCTCATGACATTATTATTACATTATTGCTGGGCTTGGTTGAACTGATTGCGAAGCATCAAAAAGGATGATATTATGAAAGAGCAGTGTAGTATATTCTCTGGAATTTGGTTTATTCACAACAACAAATTTGGTTACTTTTTTTTGCAAGCATTCTCAATGTTTTGTCCCGAAAAAGATCCAATTACTTTTTGTTACCTAAGCATTTTCACTTTCTTCCATACAATTTTTTCACGTTTCATAGATAGTGATTCGTGACACATTTAACATTCCTATAGCTCTCTGTTCCATTTTGAATTAGGCAACAGCTCAAGGCAAAATGGTGCTTAACTTGCGTGCAGTATAAAGTTTACGTAACATCTATACATTCTTTCATATTATAGAACCCACAGCTCTTAAATGCATATACAATTAAACTATAGATTTCACTTTTTTGGTATCTTTAACTGTCCTGACAATGTCGGAGTCAGGATAAGAAATGCATGAATCATTTGGTGAGATAAAACCGTCCAAAAGCAAATATTTTGTTTTGGGTGTGTTCTCCCTCTTATTTTTTCCCATATTGTGACACAAATAGAAGAAGAAAAAAAACAGCAGTAAAACGATATCATTATCTAAATACGTGTAGCTCATTGTGCTTCTTAATATTTCATGGTACAGCAATCTGCTTAACACATTGAACCATTGAAAATCGACGCTGTTTAAGCAATAGAGCAACACAACAAATCAACAAAATTATTATTTTTAAGCACTTGGACGAACGTAATACGTAGTTATCCTAGTCACCAGTATGTTATCATCAGTTATCAATAAACTTTCTTATCAAGATACTCTACGTCGGTTCAAAACTAGTTGTGAACTGATCATTCACAAGCTCTTTTTACGTGACATAATTTTTGACGCATTCCAATTTCTCTCCTCGATTTTTCTAGAAATTCTGTTGCTATGTTGGTATACTTATTTCTAAGCTTGTTCTTTCCGTAAAACTCCGCATAATAGCCCACACTTGTGAATTTGTGATTATCTAGGTATTATGTTTATTTATTATTAGTTGGCCGGAAGAATGACTCCATTTACTAATTTTTTGGTTGTCCGTTGATCCTTCCAAAATTGCAAATTAAATTGCTTTTTTAAAGAGTTTTTTTTTCTCCTGTCTACATTGCATCTGTATACTTTGGTATTTGCGAGGTTTAATTTTATCTTTATATTCTAGTGAAAAGGTTGTGTGGATGTGAGGGAATGACCATTTTTGAATAGATATGAAGGACATACCTCCATGTCATTTGTACTGTGTACGGAGTAAATATAAAGTTGCAAGCGTAGTTTTTATTATGCACCATGTTTTGAATATATAAAAAGATATAAACACGTACTCCTTACAATATTACACCATGATAAAAAAAAATCTACAGCCCTACAGAGACCTCCATACTTGGTACACATTGAGTAGGTCCCTGGGGACGCATTACTGCTACCATAACTGAAGTTGTTAACGGTACCAAAATATAATAGTGCCATCAAACATGCAGTTAAATAGACTTTATAGAACTGCTACCTACATCTTGATGTCTTGTTTGTATTCTTGTTCTAGTGTTTTTTTTTTGCATTTATTCGTTACAGTGACATTGCACTTCCATGACAGAAAGGGTGGGTAACTTAATATTTTTGTAGAAAAAATACTACCCGTTTAAATATGCATCATAAGTTTGTCTACCTAAAAAATATACTTTTTTTGTGCGTGCCTAATTTCTAAATTATTATTTGTTATAGTTTTTTCATAATGGGCATATAATATGACGTTTGGGAGAGTATTGATTATGCTGCCAATAACTTTGTGGTTAATATTTTTAGGATTATGATAAACTGTTGAAACAGAATGAATGCGTCGGTTGTAAACCATGACAAATAATAATTTAAAGCAAGGGAAAGGGATTAAAAACTAATTAATGAAGTTTGGCATTACGAGTCGTTATTGACGACAAGACTAGTAACGAGAAATATTGTGGGACTCATTCTTTAGAATAACAGATTATCTAATGAATTTTCCGACCAACTTTTACATATGTATTTAGTTGAAAGTTGGCCTTACATTACTTATAGCAAATCTCAACTAGCTACCTTTATAATTGAAACATTTACTAATTGCATTGTGAATAATTGCTTATTAGATGAACCGTTTCAGCAAAAGAGTGGTACATATTGCACAAGAGGCACCATCTTAGTTTGACGTCGGGGTTTTAGTGACGCAAATAGAAAGCATGCTTACATGACATGCAATTAATCAAATAAATAATTTGATGGCTCCTTATTTACCCAGTAAGTGCTGTGATGTGCTGTGCACTTTCTTATACTTCGGTTTACCAGATTATTATTTTTAGTTCAGCAGTGGTTTGATATTTAATGCAGTTTTTCTTCGCCGTTCCTGTGGTTTTAGGGCAAAGGTGTACTACTATATATATACTTTTTAGGAAGAGCAATGTCTCCTTCTAATGAGATGGGACTGCTCGAGAGTGGTGGTTGCCAATTTCTTTATGCTTACCCTACGCTAATCATAATCATGACATGACATGAAATGGCTTCACTCTCCCACCACCTCACCACTACTACCACCCTCCTCGGTACCATGTAGAGAGATCCGTTTTGCTCTCCTTTCATAAATGCATAGCACTCTATACATGGCACAATTTTACTTTTCATATGTCTAAATTTTAAGTGGCAAGTACGCTCGGCTTTAAGTAGCAATATCATCATCCTAGCAGAAAAAAAATACATATGAAAATCTTCATCTCCTCGGGCCTGTTACAACATGCATGTGTGCTGGCTTTGTTCACTGCTTCATTCCCATTATACAACACACATGCATCGCAGTTTTACAGCTCTCAAGATGTTATGCATTATTATCACTTTTATTATACGCCCATTATAGTCGATTTTATGTTAAGTGTGGTTTAAGGGCACTAGTCTTAAATGCTTCCGCTCATGTGATATCCCACTATAAAAGAGAAAATTATGTTTCTAAACTGCAAGGAGGGAACTGGAACATCATTTTCATCGTCACATCACCGTCGTCTTGGGCTTTTGGGTAGAAATTTGTATGAGTACCACTTGGAGACCATATAAACATCTACGAAATCCGCATTATATCGTGCTTCTTCTTCAACCTCGTAGAAGTAATAGGCGTACACACCGAATAATGCCATCCAGCAACACTAACCCTTCTCACTACACAATTCCACCAATTTCTCACACTCCAATTTTAATATGAGGTTTCGTAAGGGAAAACGATAATTTATTAGCAGCATAACGATGTGATAGAATATGAATTTATATACAATACTATGTACAGGTTTTTTAAACAAAGGCAAAGGTGTCGTCATCATGAGCAAATTTGTGCATGCATGCGAATATTGATTATACCCAGAAAGGATTTTTTTTCTCTATTTAACTGCTTTCAATTTCTATCACAAATCAATTTTCACAAGTAGTAGCAAAAAGGATGAAAGTGGGAAGAACTCGATAACCTTGGATAAATAGACATGAGTTAAGTGGACTGAGAGGCAGTTACAATAAAACATAATACATAGTGGGAAAAACAGTTAGACACGTTTTCTTCTGTGTTAAAGGTATGAAAACACATATATTATTTTTAGCAAATATGATTATGAATAAATTTAACAGAGACAGAAATGATGTAGCACTTCTACAGCACAATCTAATCATCACAGAAAAAAACGCATAAAATGGTAATCCATTGCATAAAAAAGAGGAAAAAAATGCACAGATGAAAAGCTAATGTTGAAATTTCGAAATAAATAAATGCAAAATGTAAACGTGCATATTATACATATGAAAAAGTAGACACACTTTCTTCTTCTTTTTGACTGTTTGCGGATCATTCACGTTCTAATGCAGCCTTATACTTCACCGGTGCAAATAGGCAGATGGCATAGTCCAACAGAAGTTGTCACCTGCATTTTAAATCTGGAATTTATTCCATTGCCCTGGTGTAATCATTAAAAAAAACATCACACAATCTGAATAAAAATACTCACCTATAATTTATGTATTCTCATTATTATACAAGCCTGTTTTGCCAGTCGCCAGAATGTGACGGGAATGTTAAGGCTAATAGTGAGCAGCACTTCAAGTTCCCTTTGATACTCTTTTTCATTTAATTATGTGTTCCCACTTATGAGATACAGTTATGATATGACAGTTATTCAATCTTGAATTAATAATGCGTTGACGTCGAAAAGTATATTATTCATAATCATAATTTCATAAAATTCATTTTTATCATATAGTACAACCACCAAGGTGAAGTTCACATATTGCTTGGCAACCAAATTATATCCATTAACCCCACAGAGTTGAACCTTTATCTAGAACTCTGTCCAAAAGTTAAAATACCGATTGACGTCATAATGAATATTTTAGGGTCTGACAATTATATTACCAGGTATGCCTACATAGCATCACAAGATATGCATGTACTAAATGATTGTGAAGTTGATGTAATGTACTTAAATAATTTTTCATCTAAACTATTTTTCCCCCAACTGGTTTTTCCCCCGGGTTGTATTCACCCGCTTGTCCGGAACCCATTACTGGAAGAGAGCAAAAAATACAATTTTTTTTCACCTTTCGTCTCTATCAAATTATTATTGTTAGATTTACAAGGATTCTTTTTACTCCTGACTTGTCAAACTTATTTCCTCGCTGAGGCAACATAACAAAACTGGTAACGAAACAAAGAGGGGCACATGGGAACACATGATGCCATCGTTCCATCTCCTTCTCTCTTATATCTACAGACATTGTTACTACTACCAATATCATTCAAAGTTGGGAATGAGTTTTTTTATCTCATCGAAAAAAGTCGCGGAGCAAAGCACAAAAAAGTATTTTGATTTCCCGGACACACCAAGTTTCTCTTGTGTAAATTTAATAGTATCCTTTGTTATCTGCTTCACTGAAGCAAGCGAGACATAACTAAAGAAGTTCATTTCAGATATTAATCATTCGTCACGTTTCGTCAAAGAACAGGTGCATGAAAAGTTGTTGAGATATTTAAATAAAATACTCAACATTTTGTTTCTTTGGGGCTTAGAACCAAACGCTTTGTTCTTTTTTGAGGGCCATGGATGTTTTTGCATATGTTCTTCGACCTAATTCTTTTATTTGCGTTGTAATTTTTTATATAATTGTGATTCATATATGTAGATAGATACTTACAAAGATATTAGTATACAGTAACTAAAACTGTTTTGAACTTTATAGCATTTCACCAATTTTTTTTTTAATATAAAGATACCTATTTGGTTTCCACTTTACACGAATGACAGGATTCATATTATGTCAACTATTAGTTTTTAAGACGACCAAAGAATTTTCACATGAATAAAATGCAAGTAAATGACATGTTATTCTGAAAGACAGGGATAACTCACACTGAGAACGTACATGAAATTCGACTTTTTTCCTGTACCTTTCGTTGGATTTGATGTAACTTGACAGACAAGGTGCAATCAATAAAATTCCTACATATTATGTGCATACATATATGCTAAAACCTCGAGGGAAATAAGTTGAACAGCAGCAGCATCCAGAAACGAGCAAGGAAAGTACAAAATGCTGTGCCATGTCTTGTGGTGGTGGTGGAGGAGGATTTTACTGTGCCCTGTTAGCCAAGTCAAACAACCAACTTTGTTTCATGCCGCACACATATTGCAATTTGCAGTAACAGTATTATTGGTTTCGGGCACACGTATCTACATATGTATGCATGATGTAAAATATATTCCTGTTGTCGTTATTATTACCCAACGACGGCGGCGACGCTGATGGTAATGTTACCAACTTTATATTTCTGAGAGCTTCGTATGCTCTTACTACAGCAGCGGATGTAAAAATATACGCTTTTCAATATTTCAATATCTCGTCTCTTGTTTGTAAAAAGTTGCATGAGTCCAAATTGCATTTTGGATGCCGGTTCATTTCATTCATGAAAACGTTTCAGCACATTGCCACCACAAACGTGATGCCACAACACATTTAAAGTATTTGTCACATTTAGTCTCGTTAAATGATGAGGTATCAAATCAGATCATATTAGTTTGTCGACTAAATTGCGTTGGTTGGAAGCAAATAACGCATTATTAACCTAATTTAAAAACTAGTACTAATAGGCACAAACGCTTTAATGTGTACATAAAAGCGTCAATCTGGAAGAATTGACCCTTTTTCTACTAGAATTGAGGGTTAGTATACGCCAGAGCTGGGTGGCCACCGGTGGACATTAGTAATTGTAATTAGTTGCCTGATGGACATTAGTAAAATCGAGCATAACTGGTTGTAAAAACGATGTGCAGCAGATTGCCCTGGATCACGTCTAGAGTAACTTTAAAATATAGTAAGCAGTACGCATCTTTCAAGTACATCATCACTTCAGCACGCAGTCAACTCAACTGTTAGCTTGAAAACAAGAATGGGGAGACCTCTTTCCAACGGGAACTCAAGTGAAAGTTGAACTGAAAGCTGAGTGTAAGCGGGTTACTTTCTCTGCCGGCAGTACGGCACTGCACTCTAATTCTCTTTTTGTATCTTTAAAAGTCAGCATATTATCCAAATAATAATATATCATCCTACATTTTTATTGCAGTACATAGTACAATCTTCTTAATGCCTATATATTCATTACTGGTGTCATTTTTGTCATTGTTGCGATAGTACGCAACAATTGGTAGAGTCTGATTATATGAAACCAATGAAACCATCCCATTAACCCGTGTCAGTGAGCATTTTAACTTGTAATTTTACATTCAACTGAATTTAATCCGAATAGGTATGCTATGTACATTTACCACATCAAGTCAACCATGTATTAACAATAAGGAGAGTATATAAAAAAATCTGTGCCTCATTAAAAAAAAGCATAACGTAATTGTATTGGCTTAGCCGAAAGAATCTCCGCATGCAAGATTCCTCCAAGGACAGTAACAATCATTGTGTGTTTGTTTTGTTGAGGTAAACTTTGTTGCTTTCCTGTCACAAAGGATACACGCAAACTTGTGCAAAATATTATTTATTTCATTAAAATTTACACACACATTAATTATCGTTTCGTCTGCGTCCATATATCCTTGTGCATGGAACAAAGTGAGCACATTATTTCAGTACATAATAAATACATTACTAATTATTACTTATGTGATAAAGTACGTGTAGCCTATTTAAAGCTATTTATGGAATAGGATACCATTTAGTCAGCCAAGATGAAAATTTGGGATAAACACTTTTTGCTGTTCACTGTATTTTACCTATTCACATTACGAACCTTTTGCAAGTATGTACTTGTGTGTAACCCAGTGACAATAATTTATTTACCAGAATAATAATAATCCACTTTCGTTTCATTCTCTGACTGGTTGCGCGAGTAAAAGCGTGAGAAGTTTTCTGTGAATGAGCATGCATACACTTTCACGCTATAACAAACTTTGTCGAGACAAATTAGTAAACTGTTTTCGAATAATAATATGTAATAATAGTGATATAACACCACGTGTCTGATTACTTTAGTTATATATATATACCTATATATATATATTTACTTCTCAACTTTTAATTCTATAGCTCACAGTAGTAGCAGGGTAACTGTTCAATAACTGCATATTATGCCACGATACTACGAAAATGAGGATTTGGTGGACTTTTGTCCATACACACGTACCTAAGTATTTATTCATTTAATCCCAAAACCCATTCTCAACTCCACAAAATGGGACAATTGTCGCTTACTCTGATCTGCTGCTGCTTATGCTACCATTGCTTTTGTCTTTGTTCCTAGTAGTCAACTTTTGTTGGTTGAGTGAGGCAAGTGTGATAATGGAATGCATGCAATTTAATGAGACTCATTGTGAACTTTGCTGTGCTTCCCTCTTCGTCTCTCTCTCACTCCCACATACACTTTCAAAAGGAGAGTCGTAGTCACAGGAAGGGAAATATGCAGAGATACGCAGCGAAAAAGTTCATCATCATCATCATCATCAAAATAATGCCGAGTTTATTGGAACTAGTGCACATTACATTGCAATGAATGCTACAATATTGTTATGTAGTTGACTTAATGAAATTTGTAAGATATTTCTCAATATAACATTAATCCCTACTATACTTATATTTACTAGACCGTGAACTCACATGCGCGCTATGCATGCATGAACATACAAGAGTTTCACATTAGATACTTATTCAGTCGCCTTTCTATAAATGTTATTATGATTGAATGTATTATAATGCTGAACGATATTGAATAAATACCGAGCGAGAACTTCATCTCCTCATCAGTTGGTTGGCTAGTTAGCCACTGACCACACTAATGTGACGAGGACTAATCAAGTGATCAACACATTCTTTGGGGATAACAATGTGTTTTGGGCATCCAAATAAAAGGCACTTTTGGGAGGGAAAACTAGCGACTTTTTCAACCCCCAAAATGAAGGGCCTTAAACTATAGAACAGTATAACTATATAATTATAGCAGTGTTGGTATGGTAGAGCTTATATGATCTGTTGGCTTTGCAACAACAGGAAGCCTCATTACAACTGCCACCACAATTACTGATTACTTCATACGTTTGTATATCTTAAATTGCTGCATTTTTTGTAAGGTCTTTACGTTCCATGCTTTCTCTCCATTTTGTTGGTTTGTGTTTAATTCGGAAAGTGAGAAGGACTTGCAGGGAGCCACAATTTTCAAACTCATTCTCCATTTTCCCAGCGAAAGAAGATCATGCACACAAAAGCAAAAAAATACGCATGAAAACTAATAATGATCGATAGTAAGCATTACATGTAGTAATTACATGTAGTATGATGACAGATTAGCGATAGAGAGAGAGAGAGAGATAAAAAGAGCAGAAAGCGGGTGTACACAAATATTAGGGGGACTCACATTAGTGATGATCAG
>JAHZNC010007199.1:0-14558 GCA_027744095.1 Zhuqinia jingwanae | reverse complement strand
ATATCCCCCGGATCGAGGGGATGGAGATAGAAATTTTTAATTTTCATATTCGTCGTCAGTAGGTCAAACTACATCAGCATACTAATTTTCAGCTTTTAAATCGCAAATTTACTTATTACCCCTGATCCCCCGGATAAAGGGAATGGGGGTAGAAAATTTTAAATGTCATATTCTTTGTCAATACCCTCAATAATGGTGGTACACCAAATTTCAGGTTATTTGGATTAGCCGTTTTGTTTTGGCCACACACGAACGAACCTAGCTGTATATATATATGATCCGTATCATCGTACATTGGATTGCAAACCGCACCACTTCGTAATTGAAGTCACCATTGCAGTAGTACAACACATATTTTCCAGTTTTCATTTCCAACATGTAATTTGTTTTATGTGCTCCGGATACAGAACAGTGAATGGATTAACTTTTATTCAGTAACGATAATATGGTTTTAATGATTTACTGAGTTTTCGGCTTCGTAAATGAAAAATAAAATATTTTTTTTAATTCATGCGATCATGAAATGACATTTCCACATGCTATGCCACTTCAGAAAAAAATTAAAACGTTGAAAGCATAATAAAAAACATTGCCAAATAAATTTATATTATAGCACGGATAATCTGGACTTGTTTACATTTATTTATGCTTATGACACGTCAAAGAACCTGTAGTGCTAAGGTAAATTAAGTGCATTATAGCTCGGAGAATCGTCATTTGTTTACATGCTTGTTATTGTGAGATGTCGAGGAATCAATAGTGATAATGTAAACGGAGAACCCATTTTGATAGCTCGGAGAATCTGTACCTGTTTACATTCATTTGCGTTTATGACACATCAAAGAATCAAATGATGTATATTGAAGGGAGGACTCACATATGTGATAACTCGAAGAATCCGTATGTGTTTACATTTGTATGTAATGGAAAGACGTCAAAGAATCAGTAGTGTTAAAATATATGAAGATACCAATGCATATTATAGCTAGGAGAATCATTGTTTCTTTACAAGCTTATGTACTTGTTAGATGTCGAAGAATCAATAAAGTGTGGTATAGAGATGATATTATAAAAATATTTATTTACACATGCGGCCTTAAAGTTATTTTTGTAAACGGAAGTTTGTAAGGACAAAAAGTAAAACAAAAAAGTTTATTTCATCAGTCCATGTCGTCTGACTGGTAATCTGCGTTCCCTGAAGACAGATCAGAGGCGTGATTTGAAACTTGCTTTGGATTATAATGAACTTTTTCATCCGAATTGTAATCGTTGCCTATCATCCTTGTCTTCATCGGGCACCTCATTAGACACAACCTCCGTAAATTATGAAAGTGGACTTGATGCAGTATCAACATCTTCGTGTAGATGCTGAGTACCAGACCTGGTTTGTGGAGAGTAGCAAGAGTGTGATAAAGCTTTTTTTAGTAATGTGAATGTGGTTTTGCAATGCGGACAGCTATACAATTTAACGTTTCCATGAATTTGAGGAGTCTTGAGATGCCTTCGACGTGATATTGATTGGCTGAAAGTCCTATTTGAAATAAACAAACAATTAGGATTATGTTAGTTGATTTTTGGGTTTCAATATTTTTTCTTGCGGCGTGAAATTACTTTGTGCAATCTGGTACTAAACACTGGAGTCGAAAACGAATGCCGTGTGTTTTTACTATGTGACCTTCCAACAAATTCCGATCTATAAACACTTCTTCACAGCTTGGGCACTCGAAAAGTGATCCTTCTACAAACTTCAAAGGCTTTCCAACTGGCCATTCTCCCGGATTTGCTGATTCCCGTTTCCTAAAGTTCCCCAGTAACTCTGAACTCATGAAAGTTGCAGCTTCAAGCATTTCTTTCAACTTTTGTTTCTCCTCTTCCGTAAATTTTGAACGGTACTGCTTTACGTCCTCACACAACTTTTTCATTGCATCTCTCCTTCTTGTGTATGAATTGTGATCGTAACCCTGCTTCAATTGTTTCCGAACGTTGGCCGTCAAGTTTCTCCTTTTTTTTGGTTTACTAGGTTCTTGCTCCGACTCCACACATATGTTGCTCTTGGTATTCATTTCGAGTTGATTAGAACTTTCCAACAGTTGACATGATTCCTGTTCAGTATTTTTTTCTTCCTCCAACCCATCCGGAATCCTAAATGTTGGGTTATAATGGTTTGTTCTAATTTTCCTCTTCTTTAGCGGCATTGCTGATTTAGCTTCACATTTTTTGTTTGTTTTAATATCGTCTATTTCTTCAGGTTGTTCCACTTGTATGGATGGTTGTTCCGATATGTCGAATTCAAATGTTTCTTCGTTCCCAACAACCATTTTCTCTTCCAGGGGGTAAACTTTGGTTTGACTTTCGTTTGCGTTCCATGTTAAAAACTTATGCTGGTCCAATTCGAGATCACGACGTATGGGAATGTTGGAGGAAAAGTGGTACACACTTTGCAAGGCTTGTAAATGGTCTAGAGGTTCCAATGGTTGTGAATGGGAGTTGGAAAGTACGTTTAACAACATTTTATGCTTCAGTCTCAATGTGACGCTTTGATGAAGGTAGGTGGAGATATCAATTTTGGTGCCGCCAAGGATGGAGCGTTCCCCGGTTTTGAACTGCTCTTGTAAAGGTGGTAAGTACGGTAGGAAGTTTTCACTTGCAACGGTACACAGTGGTTGAATGTCGGTGAAATGTACGACATCCTCTCCATAAAAGTTGATAGCAGTTGCTAACGTATTCCCGTGGTTTGAGCCAAAGTGCACAGCACCTGAATGGAAAATTTTGATTCATGTTGATTACACACAAGAATTTGAGAGTTATGACATTCCTGTTGATATTTATGTACCTGCATCCACCACAATCATCTCATTAGCTTCCTGCCGGACAGTAGTAACATGTATTCCATTACGTTTTAATACATCCACTGGAATCATGAAAATTTTATGCATGACCCAGTTCTCACATGTCACCGGTATCCCTTGTTCCTTGAAGTACACCTTCCCAAAATCCATGAACTTTTTGTATTGATGCGCTGGTACGACATTCCACTCCTTGTATCCATCAGAAGTAAAAAAACCATTCTCCGTGCATTTATGCAGAATGTTAGCACTGTACTGATTCGAATTTTCGGTGTGAATTGCGAAAAAAGAAGCGCCTGCTGACATGTATAAGTACTCTTGTGTGATTCCCTCAGTACACAAAGATCTGAAATGATGGAGGTTTCCTTTTCCCTCCCTTAAAATGTCATTTACTTGACCGTAATTCGTAATGCCACACAGAGACTTCATGTTATACATACAAGTTGCCTTTGTCCTAGCTGCCCGTTCCAAAAGAGCATCCAGTGGCTCCTCATCTCTGCATTTGAGTAACACCACACTTACGTTATATCTTACAATGTTATTAAGAGTTGTATTATGAGTTGTATTATTTTTCGCTGATATAATTTAGTTACCTGGTTTGGAAACACATGGATTTGGCTTCTCCGAATTTCAAAATACGGGAAGCATGTTGTTTATACACCATGTATACTTTGTCGTTGCACAAACTCTCCACGACTTGGGAACTCCAAATGTCTCTTGTATTAAATGACGTGGGGATGCACTTTGTTAACGAGTCAGTAACTTTGAAATGAACAAATCCGAACTTAGTCAGTTGAGATTTGTGTTGCTGTAGGAGTTTGTTGATGCTACATAGTTGGGCGGTATTAACTTCATGCGAAGTTGTGATTAGTTCCGAACAATCAGGAGGGGCCAGTTGTGGTGTGGGATAAATTCCTGTATGGAATGTCCGTATTGGAGCTCCATGTAGAGTTATAAGTCGCACAGCTGTTGAATAACAGCCAATAATCAGTTCTCCAGCATTGTCCAATTTACTTGAAGTAATGGCCCTGATGTACTTGACCTCCCTTGACAGTTGGTCATACACAGTTATGTTGACCATAGCATGCTTGCACAATGTAGTTATCAGTTCACATTCCATTTGTGGTTTGTTGATGACGAACATTCTTACTATCTGTTGTAATTTCACGTCCACACAGTTAGAGTTGTCTCGTATATAGTTACGCAAAGCAAAATTGAATAACTTGTTTGCGGATTCCTCATTTTCTTTTGAATCACCAATCAGAACATATGCCAACTGTCGCCAAATGTCCTGGAATTTATAATGCATGTCAACTGGAACAGCAAATTTCAGGATATCCGGTGGTGTTGCTGCTACTTCTGACGCGAATGTGAAATCACTTTCACCCGCTCTCGTTCCTGGTTTAATTATGTTAAATAATTCTACTAAATTCAGCCTTCTTATGTTGGCAATGTCTTGATCCTCATCCTTCATTTCCTTGTACATTTTTCTCAATATTTTGAAAAAGTCGCGCACATTAAAAACTACATCTCCGAGAACAAATAAATTATCATTTGATTCCACAAGCCCGCTTTTGGATTCCCAAATATCCAAAAACCTTATCCTATCGATAGTGATGTTGATAAGCACATCACAGCTGGTCGCCGAAATAACAGAACTTCCGAGGTCGTACATTTTATTGACCTTCTCAAATTTGAGTTGCGCCGATAAAGTTAATTACATGTATATAATGTAAGGACGCCTGTTTATTAGCTCCGACATGGGTCTGCTCTTCACCAACGCTCAATGTGTAGTGAAATGTATCCACTTTTTATACACAACACAACTTTCATGAATGCGCTTGAAAGAGTAATTTGAGTTTGTAAAAATGCACATTGATATAATGTTTTGTCATACATGTTGTATGCATTTAATCAAATTCGAAATATGCACTTCCTAATCGCGTATGAGATTATACTCATGTCACTGTTCTCCATCCACTTACATAATTTTGATGAATACAATGAATTTGAAAGATTTTGAATCAATGATTCTCCGAATTATCACATATGTGTGTCCTCCCTTCACTCACATTTGCTTATTTGACGCATGATAAGCTAAACTGAATGTAAACAAGTACGGATTCTTCGACCTCTTACATATGCTTGTACTTTAGTAATACTGATTCTTTGACGTAAACAAATACAACGCTATTACACCTGTATGCTGAGAGGAGATGAACGTGATCAAACATTAAATTTCATTTACGGCATCCAAGTCATGCACAAATCAAACTAGATTGTACGTTGATTGAACAATGTTTTTTGATTTTTCCTCATTTTCTCCGATTTTTCTTATCGATTTTTCATACATGTTTCCTGTTATTCCATGATATAACATACATATTCTCTGATATTCTCTGATATTCCATGATATTCTCTTATATTCCATGATATTCTCTAATATTCTCTGATATTTAATTACATTCCATGATATTCCATGATATTCTGTAATATTCCATGATATTCTCTAATATTCTCTGATATTTAATTATATTCCATGATATTCCATGACATGACATACATATTCTCTGATATTCCATGATATTCTCTGATATTCCATGATATTCTCTGATATTCCATGATATTCTCTAATATTCTCTGATATTTAATTACATTCCATGATATTCCATGATATTCCATGATATTCTCTAATATTCTCTGATATTCAATTATATTCCATGATATTCCATGATATTCCATGACATGACATACGTATTCTCTGATATTCTATGTTATTCCATGACATTACATACGTATTCTCTGTTATTCCATGACATTACATACGTATTCTCTGATATTCTCTGTTATTCCATGACATTACATACGTATTCTCTGATATTCTCTGTTATTCCATGATATTCCATGACATTACATTCGTATTCTCTGATATTCCATGATATTCTCTAATATTCTGTGATATTCAATTATATTCTGGCGGAACCTCACAGATCGTCGAAATGTTGTACAAAATAATCTCCCATTGCATCAGAGTAACGCCATGCAGCGCGCAATTCAAGCATACACAAACACACAACATTTAACGAGATCTCTTTGTGGAACATCACCTCAGTCGCCAAGCAGACAAGTTGGGAACAGGAGTAGGTTTTCAGAGTGACCATCCCCTGCGTTCCGTCCCAGAACACCACACAGAATTGATCCTTTCCAAGGTAGTACAAACCCTGCTACACAGAGGATAAATCCACTGCTGGGATATTTGGGACTAGTTCCCAAATATGGAGTAGCTACAAGACCGGAATCTCCCCTGTTCCATGCTCTTTACCACAGTCACCAACTTTTAGTCGTCCACCAACACCAGGAAGAAGTCATGAATCGGAAGGCCCTTATTCAGGTGTTAAACATAGTGGAGGGATGACAACATGGCAAGATTCCCCTACTTATAGCTCGGTTCCTCTAGGTGTAAGGCTTGCGACTTTGAGAGGTCAGCAACCAAACTCAGTTCAAGAAACACCTATTTAATGCTTGCCTCCCTCTACCGCTGCACCACACATAGCGCGACCAGTAAGGCAGCTACGAAGCCGATCAGTTTTCACACAGCCAATCCCATGTTCCGAGGACCAAAGTAGCCCTCCCAGATACAGAAGGCATATGCACCCCAGTTGTTCCCCCCCACGAACACCCTCTCCATGCAGCACACGTGGGATGGATACTCAAAGAAACAAAAAGAAAAGATTATTGAGCTCTCCCTTAGACACTGCACCGGCCCCATTTCCAAAACGAACCAACACCAAAAGCGGTTTATCTTCGAAGAATTCTAAAGCAACAGTTCCGTCTTCAGAGAAGGATAGGAAACGAGAAAGTAGGAATAGACAACTATGAAATAAGTTTAATAAAGCTTACTGCATGACAAGAGAGTTGATTAAACCCTTGCGTCGCACAATCCCCGTTCCAAAAGGGACATGCAAATCGAACAAACCATTTTTATTTGATCCGCAAGCTATGTTTCGGTGCCCCTTTTACAAGTACCAGAAGAAGAATTTTTATAGTATGCAGGGACATATATGTGGCCACAGTCCGCACTTGAAATTTCAATGTCTAATCCCGGGTTGCGACCGGTAATTTTAAATGTCACGTATTTTCTTGCCCATTTTACCCGTTTGTATGTATGTTTGTGATGTAATCATGTATTGTTTGATTTCAGTACGTTTAGCAACCAGACCAATTTTAGGCGCCATATGAAAGAAGACCATCCTGCAGAAAATAGATTTGTGTGCAAGGTTTGCCTTAAACGTTTCACCAGCGCAAATGCTGGAGTAATTCATAAGTGCACTGGACTAGTTCCAGGTGGAAAAATGGTAACTGAGTCACCCCCAGATACATCGTGCAGCTCCGAGGAATGTTAGTTATTCAACGGCAGAATTTCTCAATCCAATCAATTCTTTTATTTAAGTCAAAATTCTTGAATTGTACCCCTCATGTTTTTTAAGTGACGTTAGAAAAATATGTACAAAATTATAGTGTTTATGATGAGTACTAACTTTAATCAATAGCAAAGTGTAAACATGTTCAAAATTGAATTATGAAGTAAGTTATGTGACAAATTCGAATAAAATCGTGCTACTAGATGACTTATCGTGACATAATTTTGCCTTTTATGAGAAATGTGTTACAAGTTATGTATGTTTAATGAAACTTTTTGTATCAACTTTATGAACAACACAATAATATTGTAAGCCTGTAACGCATAAAAGTAGCAGTATTTAATACATAAAAGTAGCAAAAGCACAAATGCCATACACAGAAGAATCTTGCACAAAGTTTTAATGAGAAGAGTTAATGTTGATCTTGGTCAGCTTTTCTGAATTTTAATCTGCTGTCAATCTTGTGTATTTCATCAATAGCCTGTAAATGATCAAGTCCGAAGTTGAATTCTTGATGTTTGGAATTGAAATCCTCAAGCAAATTTGTGAACGGGGCAATTTTATGTAGTAATTCCTCGCACAACATTGAACATGCCAACTTGACGTTTGATTTTAAAGTCACGTGTGGAAGATGCAGGTTACTGACTTTGAGGTCATTTTGGGGGGTGCATAAAGGTTGATAAGCTTCTTGATTTTCAGGTACTTCTACGTACATGTTGAATTCTTGTGAGAAAGATTCTCCAACATTAATGCCAAACGAAATTGCACCTGGAGCAAGTATTAGCATTTGCCCTTCTTTAAGTACAACTTTCTGGCACTTGAAGTTTGCCAGTAATGTTTCATCGAGATCAAAGAGAATGCATTCGTGGGCAATCCAGTTTTTGCACATGATCGGTACGTTGCTTTCATGAAACTGGCCCTTCGCCCACTGACGGAAGTGGGTGTGTTCAGAAGGGGATACGATGAAAAAAACTCTCACTCCGGAACCCCTTTCCATGATTATGATTCTGCATTCGTTACAGGTTTCGGCTACTAAATTGTTCACTGAACACCCAGCTGTTGCAACGTAAAATGGCACGTTTTTTCCTTCGCTTCCAACTTGTTGCGTATCAAGCCTGCTGCAGTTGCTACCAAATATTGTCCGGAAAATAAAACCGTGATCAATTACTCCGGCTGCCGCGTACTTCATGTAAAACATCCTTCGTTTGGATTTTAGTGATTCCTTCATAATTTTGTTGACCAATTCATCATCATACGTGCAACTTCAAGAACACAAACAATGAATCAATGTTTTATCAATAAACCCTTTACTTTGGAACAAAACTATGTTGGAATTATGATTTGCTACTTACTCTTGTGGAAACACATGAGTTCGCGCCTCATTGAAAGTTCGCCTCTCGAAAGAAATATCTGTCTTCACAAAATACATGTTACTTTTCATTAAATGCACCGTCTGAATTCCCCACCTCCCATGCGTGTCATTTCGGTATTTAGCTGCTTTGTCTTCAAAATCAGGGTCACAAAACACAAGGTGGACGTAGCCTGAAGTACGCAACACGTGTTGGTAATTTTCGAGAAGAGTCGGTAGGTTCTGCAGGTCTGCAATCCTGACATCCATGACAGATTTCTCTTGTTGAAACTCATGTTGGTACTTTAAAAAATGTCTCTCTTCGGGGAACTTGACATTTGAAGTATGAGGAATCATAATCCTTAGGGCATTAGTGTACTTTCCAACGAACAACGCAATTTTCGAGTCACTAGCTTTCCCAAATGATTCCACTGAGCCTGCTTCATGATCATAAACGAAAAGTTTGATACCCCGTTCTTCACAAATTAATCGCAGTAAGTAGGATTGCAAATCATAAATGTCACCCGTTAAAAGCTTTATCAGAAGCTCATTACCACTGTCACTGTCGTCGGTGAATGTTTTTTTCAATAGAATTTTCATGCCGTACGTGAATAACTCGTCTGCGCTGAATTTCGCTTCTCCTGTGTTCAGTAAACACTTAATCTGATCCCAAAAATCAAGATTCATATCATTAATGGGAATGACCTGTCGGAGTAACGACACAGGAGTAGCAATCATCTCATTAGCGAGCAGGAAACCTTCCGTGCAACAAGGAGAAACTGAACATCGAGTGTAATCCAGCAGATCTTCGTAGTTTACTGGTTCAAAAGATTCCAGCATTGGTTCGGGAAAATCTTTTTTAAATGCGGGCATTTTTAGTAAAAGTCTCAGAACACTTGTTGCGTTTTTATAATCATATACAGTCTCCCCTAGTAAGAAATATCGTCCTCCTTGGACAACCGCAATGTACTTGTTAATAACATCCAGAATGTCTTCTCTATTGTCAGTTAAAGCCATTAAAATTTTATCTTTCACAAGCAGCTTTGGTCGATATGTCGCAAGGTCATACATTGTTAACAAATAATTTTAACAACTACAACCGTGACATTAAGTTTCACTAAGTATTCAAGATAAGTAATGATAAATTTTTATGCAGGCAATTATACTTCACTACTCCATCCAACAACAATATGCACGCAGCTGATGATGTATGCGCCTTTCGTGCATTGGAAAGTCCAAACAGTTTTTTGCCGCCAATATATTTCTCTTTCCCCAATCCTTAAAGATGCGTTGAATATTACTAAATTACAAGCACATGTAACAGGTCGAAGAATCCGTACTTGTTTACATTTAGTTGTGCTTATTAAATGTCAAAGAATCAAATGCTGTGAGTGAAGGGAGGACTCACATATGTGATAACTCGAAGAATCCGTACTTGTTTACATGCGTATTTACTTGTTTGACGTCGAAGAATCAGTATTGCTAAAGTACAAGCTTGCATGATAGCTCGGAGAATCATTGTTTGATTACATGCGTATGTACTTGTCAGGCGTCGAAGAATCATTGTATTGTATCACGCCAATGTATATGGGAACCAAATGTATATTATAGCTCGGATAGTCTGTATTAGTTTAAATACAAATGTACTAAATTTATGTTACTGCAGACACTCACGAGTGCCATAGGAGGACATTTAAAAAATGAAGTAACTTTATATGTTGTGTAGGAATTTAATTTATTATTCCGTGTTGTATGAATGTGTACCAAAAAATGGAAATATAGAATTCAGTTTGTTGCATCTGTGGATGATGACGTTGCATGCACAAATGTATTATTTCCCAGTTCCATTTCAGTAGTAAAAGAATCATTAACGCATAACTGAAGGGAGACACTCCATAGGTATTCCAGGTAAAAGAATCATGAATGCATTACTGGGAGGAAAAAAATACACGTATGAAGCAACAATAACATGTCTATTATGCAAATACTACTTGTGAGTATGTTTGCTACTTCAATTATACAAGGCAATTCACAAAGTATCACAGCTTCATGCAATGCCACTGATTAGCAGGAAATGTAACAAAACATCATGAATGTCACAACATACATAGAATGTGGAGTCGATTCTTGGTGTCATAAGCGGCACAAAACTGACTTCATTGAAAATGTACAAAGCTGTATATGCACTTAATATGGAAAAGTAATTGTCCCATTGCACTAATATGACAGGAAAGCATACATTGACGATGATTTAAGCGTATGATAATCTTATCGCACTATGTTTGCGCAGGAATCGCGCCTGCCTACTTAAGGTTCCTTTGTGATTTTTACTTCGTATCCCTTATGTGGAGTTAATTTGCATTCCTTCGCAGTAGCAATAATTGTGGTTCGGCAGCGAAAAAAAATTCATTCTTGTTTTTGCTGTCTTGCAGTTTGGAAGTATTCTGGAAAGTTTGCCGGTCTAAATTGTAGTATTTTTTAAACCGTTTCCTAATATTCATTAGTGCTATTTGTAGCATCTATAAGGTTCGTAAGTTGTATTATTAATTGGTACCACACACACACACACACACGCAATAAGTGGGGTAAATCTTGGAAAAAGGTTAGTGCATAATAAAAATTAAAAGCTGCAAAAATGGTTGGTAGAAAACGGCCAGTAGAGGCTACCCCTGGTCCTAGCAAACGTCATATGTCATGCTTATCATCAACTTCAGATGAAGAGGAAGGTGTAATTCACTCAGTAGCAGTTACTCCACTCGTAACAACATTTAACGTAAACCCACCAATTGTCACAAACCATACTAGAATATTGCAGGTTAGCAGTATAGTTGAGCTTTTGTGTAACACGGATAAGGGAATAGTGCAGCAAGATTCAAGTCATGTAGGTTACTTTTCCAACAAAACTGACGCAACTAAATTGGCATACGCGTTACTTTTTTACGTTAGTCAGGCTTCACCCGAGGATTACGAATCGCTTTATAAAAAGTCCCAAAACCGCAACACAGGTAAAAAAAATTGGAGATGGATTTTTACCAGTTGCCCTCTAACCAAAGATAGTTTTTTAAATAAATCACCGCAGGCTATACAGGCGTTTTGTATAAAATGGCAAAGGGCAATTACATTTGATGCGGAAACGCATCCTAGAGTAGATTTTTCGCGTTTGCTAGCATTTTTATTAAACTTATTTCACATGGCAAAGCATACATATTCAGTGGGGAATACAAGGATTAGAAACAACGCACAGGCTTTCAAAACAGTACACAAGGATTATTCTGAAGTCACTTTGGCACTTGATTTTACGTGTCCCACAATCAAGGCTATTGGAATATTTGACGAGGCATCTTTTCAACACGCAGTAAGAATATCGGAGTCTTCTGAGTTAGAATCTGAACAATCAACTGGTGAAAGTGTCGGTGCGAGGTTTATGATTAAAAAAGTAGTTCAACTTCAGGAGTCAGCAGCAAAAGCGAAGGTCAGGCTTACAGCATTATTAGCAGAAAAGCAAGAAATCCAAAGTCGTTTGGTTACGTTGAATATGTCAATTTCAAAAGAAAAGCAACTAATTGATACCGCGGAACAATTTTGCAGTGAAACTTATTTAGCTCTACAAGTAGGAAGCGGAGCTATAGCAGATGCACATTACAACCCTTCGTTAAAAAGTTATATTGAGGGTCAGGAGTATTCGGTTTCTGACAGTGATTTTAATTATTTCGCAAGGCATTCCAATACACCTTTGGTAACGACAGGTATGGTACAAAGTTTAAAGTATGGGATAAATAATAACGTAGAATTGAGTAATTCAGAAAATGAAAGCAGCTACACCAGTGCATCAAGCGATTCAGGGGAACCAGTAGGTATAGACAAAAATGCAGGCATACAAGAAGTTTGTATGAAGAACCAAAATGATAATGTATATATTGCACCTGATAATGCAAACTCATCCACTGAAAACTGTAGCTTGACATTTTCAGCTTGTAACGTGTCAAATCTAATGATTAGTGTACCTGAAAATCTTGCAAACGATGAAATTGCACAGCCAGAATTAGGGAACAGTGCACTTTTTGTTTTAAATGCACTTGATACATCACCTCCGTCTGATGATATTTTAGAACAATCTAGTGCTGCTGCTAATATTTACGAGGACCTAGATTATGAAGGTTAGGAACATATTTCCCATTGCTTGTTGGCTTTATAACAATGTATTATGTACTGAAGTAATGTTAGGAAAGTATTATTAATTTAATTCTCAAATTATAATTGATTGCAATTACCAAAAATGTCGTTATTTTAATCAATTCGATAATATAAGTATGAAAACTTTATTTTGTTTAAGTTTATTACATTTTGTTCCGATATTAGTATAATACTGTTTGAAATGGGATCATGCGTTTCAAAAATATAACTTTTGTAAACAAGCATTTATAATAGTAGGCTTTCATTCTCGTGTTTTAAATGTCAAATAGTACTATAGCTATCAGGATGAAAAACGTTGATGGACTTGAGGCATTTTTATCAGGTTGTGTGGGTATTCGTTTGACTTATTTTGACATGTGTACAAAAGCACAAGTATGGTTGTGTGCATATATGAACCAGGCCTATAAACGGTCTCGTGTTACTAACGCTCACGGGGAGACAAGCCTAGCCTATAAACGGTTACGTTCTTGTCACCCGTGAGGTTGGACCAGGCCTATAAACGGTCTCGTGTCGACATGCACACAAGCATAAAGTCTAGTCTATGAACGATTACGTACTTAAGGTGCAATGGTGGCATGTCGATTTGTCTGACCAAGTCCTGTACTGCTTGAATTAATCCCACTTGCCCATCATGTCAATCAAGATGATAGTTTAACTAACAAATTTGATACTTATAGAAACATGAGGATGCAATAATATAAATATAGTATTTTTTATAAAAATTTGACGTTCACTCCATTTAGAGTGTATTTGTGCATACTTGCATTATATGTACAAAATGAGTAAAATGACATTGAATTCTTGGAATTTTGAAATAGCGATTTATGGTATAAATGAGACTCAAGGACATTTGTGAGTTTAAGAATTTTTAATAATGACGACTGTGTATGCGTCGTGTAAGTTGTGATGGTAACACTGTATAATACAAAGTTGTCCAACAAATCAGTATTCTTGTGTATATGTTTAAAATTAAAAATTTCGAGCTTAAAGTCTGAACTGCAAGTAAGTAATAACATGAATCATTTTTCTTATTGTTTTAAAAGCATAGGAAATACAAAAAATGCAGAAGTATAAATGGGGGGCCGGTAAACATACCAACTTACCCATAACTACAGATTCTGCGACAAAAATATTGTAATCTCATGAATAAATAAAGTAATATAACAAACTTTGAATGTGTACTAGTAATAAAAAACTTTATTCAGATGCATTTACGAATCCAGTTCATTCTTGTCATCAATTTTATTTCATAAATTACAATTTGGCCATAAAACATTTTGCGTCTATACTGATTAATGACATTTGAATAAAATATTTTGCCCCTACCAGTACTAAATATCATACGTGCTTAGAAGGGAACAATATTGTGTTGTAAAAATTTAAAACTTCTTAACTAATTCTGTGATTCTTCCACGTATGACAACATTATAAAATTAATGTGTAATAAAACTGCATGTGAATTCATGATTATGTCATTATAACTTTTTATTTTTGCATCAAACAATGTACAACATAATTGACATTCTGGAATATACACCGTGATCACAGGCATAGTTAATTTATACACAGAAAACGTAATCTAAATTGAATCACTACAGTACATTATTATCATTCTATCCATAAATGATTCTTTCACCTTAATATTATGCAACCTGGAGTACAATTTAATTCTATTAACTACATCAGGTAATGGATTGAAACCGGATTTAATTTGTGGTAAAGTAGTAGCACCAACATGAAACTTACATC
>JAHZNC010007198.1:0-10328 GCA_027744095.1 Zhuqinia jingwanae | reverse complement strand
ATTACCGGGATTTTCACGGAAATAAGTATTTGTTTCTCGGAAAAATAGCAAGTCGTCGTTTTCATTAGTAAATATGTATGCATGCTGCGAACGGGTATGGCTAGTTGCATGGAATGTTTTCTCATTTCGAATTCGGTTTCTAGTAGGTCATGTTTCAACTGCTCGTTTTCAATTAACACGGAAGGTACTTGCTGGTTGTGACACTGGTTTAAAATCTTCACCCAATTAATAGTAACAGCTAACCTATGCGAAAGTTTACTCAACGTGGATATTGCATCCGTAAAAACTACGCTTTTCTTTCCTCCGAAGGAAATATATTCCTCCATAATCTGCTCATTTTTAGCAATCTGCTCTCCGATAACTTTCTTGAGTTCCTCGGAATAATTATGCATTAATTTATTATTTTTTATGGCTGAACTGTGTTGCTCGGAGAGGTCGGCTCTCAATTTTTCGGTAAGTTTCTCTAAATTATCATGTCTGACAGCTAGCTCGTCAACTTGTTCGGTTTGCGCAAAATCGCAACAGAAATGGAAGGGTTCACTGAACCATTGTATGCCGCGGAGATTGCGCGATTTTTTAAGCTCTAACTCAGATAAGTGTGGAAGACTGTGATTAAGAATATCCAGGGTGTGTCCTGCTATTGTTCTAACATGAGTTTGTAGTTCGCAAATATCTTCATGAAATTCGCATGTGTAGTTAGTTAAAAAATTATCGTAGTTTGGTAGATCTGCATTGTACATTATAATAACGTTACTTTCATAAAATATCTTATCATGTTTTGATAGCCTAAATCCATTGGATAAAGTCACGTCAGCTACTGCTGTGGAGAGGCAGCAGCAAAAGATGAAAGGGAATGCGCGCATTATTCCCATCTTTTTTCTTCTCCTGCTGGCTCCCTAAGTTCAAGTATCCTTTGTTTCTCTTAAATAATATATATGCTATTTCTTTTACTTCGTATTGCTTGTGACTACTGTATCTAGTTGAAATTTGTATGTATAAACTAGTATGTTACTTGATAATATTATGGTAGCGTGTAAACAAGAAACCCAGAGAGAATGATGTTTGTACGTTATAAGTAAGGAGAGATTGTTATATGCCTAAAGTGAGTGTGTATCTTAATGCGTACAGTGCTCGAGTTGTATGCTTATTATATACCACCACACTAATTATATACTTATATATGTTATGTTATAGTTATATGTGTTATGTTATAGATATATATATGTTCTGCTTTTGACTTACTAATAAGGTGTCAGGCTTGCCTTTGTTTTGCTGAATAACTTAAACGCATGAAGAGAATCAGAATCAAGGGAAAAAAAACTTTGCTACTGCTGCTTTGCTGCACTTCGTAAAAAATAGTTATGTCGTTGCTGCACTGGCTCCGTATCTAAATACTCTATTAGCTCAGCGTCCAAAAATGATACTTTCTTTTTCGATTTCGAATCACTTTTCTGGGATGGGAGCTCTACTTCTCTTGGAGTTGATTGAGAAACTGTGTCATATATGCCGTTTTGATTATGTATGTCAACTTGTGGAGTTAAAATTGGCATGTTAGGTGACTCAATGTTTAGATTCTCAAAACTAATTAATTCTGTGTTTTCATTTGATATTTCTATTAATGGTTCCGTGTTTTCAATAACAATGTCATTATCCTCGATCTCAAATGAATCAATATTGTTTTGAATTATTTCTTCATCAAAGAGGTCAGCTGCGTTGTCATTATTTAATTCATCGTTATCATCGTCATCTTCATTGGAATTTGTGTCATCGAAAACTGATTCGTCTCTTTCAATGTATCTTTTTATTTTCTCAACGTGCACCCAAAAGCGTTGTTTGCGTTTTTTGTTTTGGGTTTCGACCAGATAATTGACTGGTTTTGAATCGCATCTATTTATAATTCTATAAGGGCCTTCATAAATGGCGCATAATTTGTTTGGAGTGCTTTTCTTTTTGCCGAACCTAATAACAAGCACTTTTTCACCGATCTTAAATTCTTCGTACCTACGAGTTTTATTCATTTGACTTGCATTTTTTATCTGGCTTGTTAAAAGCATTTCCTGTGCATGGCTACGTGCCACATTCCATCGATTCTCTACTTCTGTTATGTATCCATATTTTTGTGCTCCGTAAGCTAACTCTGAGGGCATTAAAGGTTCAAACCCAAATAGTGCTTTGTATGGTGAAATGCCTGTTGCTGCTGAATAAACGCTATTCATAGCAAACTCAATATATGGTAGAAATGCATCCCAATTCTTAAAATGTTCAGCAACGAGAGCACGCAGTTTGGTGTTGATCACATCATGGGAGCGTTCATTAGATCCGATGCTTCTAAAGTGGTAAATTGTGCCGAATTTATGCTCGATACCTAGTAGTTTTGTAAGTTCACGTATGATACCTGCAGTGAAATGAGTTCCATTATCTGATCTAATTTGAACTGGGTTGCCAAATTTCAAAATGATGCGGTCTATCATGAACTTTGCCACATCCATGCTACTGCCATCGGGGATAGGTGCCATGACGATGAAACGCGAGAACATACATGTAAATACTATGATATATTTATTACCCCTCAATGATCGAGGCAAGGGACCAATAAGGTCCATTTCCCATTTTTGGCAAGGTAATTCTTCAACGTCCTTGAACTGGTAATAACCGGCTGGTTTCATGCGACTAACTTTAATGCGTTGGCAAATATCACACGATTTTACATACGCTGAGATGTGTGATTTCATATTATTCCAAAAATAACGAGTGCTGATGAATCTGTACGTTCTGTTTATGCCTGGATGACTGAGAAGCTTGCTATCATGAGCTTCTTGTAAAATTTGTCGTCTTAATGCTCGTGGTATGTAAGGCAATGGGTGAGGTAAATCTATCCTTTTGTAAAAAAGCACCCCTTGTTTTATGAAAAAATGCTTTTCCTTTGAGGTCGTACTGTTTGTCAGTATTTTTGCTTTTATGCTCAAAATCTCTGGGTCGTCATTCTGATGCTGAGCGAGTGAGTTTATTTCAGGAGAATCGAGCTCTCTCGCTTCTTCTTCAAGGTCAGTTAATATCGCTTGTATTGTGAGTTCTTTTGTATGTTCTTCACTCTGCTCATATGGGCTTCTGGAAAGCTCATCTGCAGCTAGCATTTCTTTCCCTGGCTTGTATATTATTGCTTTAATGTCAAACGTACGTATGAATAGTAGCATTCGTATCATCGTTGCTGGTAAATGCTCATCACCGCTTTGGTTTCTTAATATGTGCGTGAGTGGCTTGTGATCTGTCCTTATTGTAATTTTTTCCCCGTAAATTATGTGACGAAATTTCTTTAATGCGTGAAAGAGAGCCAAAGTCTCAAGCTGGGTAGCTGAATAATTTCTCTGGCTTTTTGATAATGTGCATGAAGTGAATGCAATTGGCTTTTCTAGCCCATCTTGTAATTGTAGCAAAACGGAACCTACTCCGGCAAATGACCCATCACTTTCTATGATTGCCCCTGTAGAATTGGGAATAAAATGATTTAATGCTGCAGACTCAATAAGTCGCTTTTTTAACTCTTCAAATGCGTTTTGATGTTCGTCTGTCCATGTAAATTTTGTTATACTGTCCTTTGATAATAACGCTTCTAATGGTCGTGCTATTTGTGAGTAATTATGTATGAACTTTCGAAAGTAATTAAGGAATCCGCATTTTCTCTGGAGTTCTTTTCTCGTTTTTGGTGGGGGAAGATTCTTCACAGCTTCAATTTGTTTTTCACTAATTTCTATTCCAGAAGCGTCTGTGTTAAATCCCAGAAATGTGAGTTTCTTGTAGAAAAAATTGCATTTTTTAGGTGAGATTAAAAATCCCCAATCAGCTAGCCTGCTGAATACTTTCTCTAGATTTTCCAGGTGTTGTTCTTCGGTGTCGGAGGTGACAACCACGTCGTCAATATATGCCATAATTTCGGCATCAGATTCCCCATCAGTTGACTGGAGTACTTTGTCTATAATCTGACTGAATAAATTGGGAGCCAGATTTATGCCGAATGGAATGAAATTAAACTGATATAAACCTGAGTCAGTTTGAAATGCTGTAACTTCTTTTGAATCATCCTCGAGGGGAATTTGGTGATATGCGCCCTGCAAATCAAGTTGGCTGAGAAAGCTCTTTCCTCTTATTCGGGAAAGTAATTTGTCAATTCTTGGTAAGGGAAAACTGAGTGGTTTAATGATTTCATTCACCTTAGTGTAGTTAAATACTATGCGTATTTTGGGATTTCCAAGCTGGTCTTGTTGTTGGACCACGAATGGATAAGTTGAATATGGGCTGTGGGATCTGCTTATCACTCCCCTTTCTAGAAGGTCGCTCACATGTTCTTCTATGATGTGAGATTCTTTGATGCTCCTTGGAAAGGTGGGTTTTAGTACTACAGGTCTCGCGTCTCCAACATCTAATCTGCATTTTACTTTTGTGACTCTTCCTACGTCTTTTCCCGACCATGAAAATACGTGGTCATATTTAAATAACAAGTCGCGTAACTTTTTCTCTGTTTCATGTGTGATGTTGCCCACATTGAATGTTTTCACGTGCTTTTCTCGTATGGATTTTTCCTCATCTGATATGCTATTTGTGGTTCTTATAGGCATATCTGTACTTTTGTTGCTGTTATTATTGTTTTCCTCAAAATTCCATTCATGTATATCTTCTTCATTGACGTAGCTTGTAAGATTCCCTATTTTCGTGGTGGCGCACAAATATTTTCTCGTAAAATCGGGATTAATAATAGGGATTGCTTTCGTATCTGTTGTAATAATCATGTTGGGAATGAGCAGCCCATTTTTTCGAAATTGTCGGAGAGATGGGCGAATTAAGGCTATTTGCCCATAAGCAAGGCCTACTGTTGAAATTGGGACAAATGTTTTAGTTCTAGGGCGAAGCTCCACTTTCTGCGAGATTCGGAGGATCCACTGATGCTCAGGTGGCTTTTTCATTTCTTTGATGGTGGCATATATTGGTTCTTCTTCTTCGTTTTCTAATTCGGTAGTTGCTATGAATTGAGTGGTTGGGGGAGTACTGACTTCATCAGGGAAAGTGACTAAATGTTCAAGTTGCATGACTTTTAACAAATTATGACGAGATGAATGTAGAGGTATGGTACCAAAATGTGGGGATGAGATTGAGTTTGTGTTTCCACTAATTTCGCAACGAAGATGTTCAATGAAATCCCAGCCAATTAATATTTCTGTAATATCATCAGGTACTACAACAAAGGGATATGTGATGGTGCGAGTTCCTATGGTGAACTTGACTTGTGCCACTCCATTATTTTTTATCGCGTCTTTTGTAAGGGATTTTAATGTAAATAAATCTCCGTACCCACATGGGAAATTTTGAGCTAACTTTGTGTTAATTAATGAGCAGAAAGCCCCTGTGTCGACTAAGGCTCTGTGGGTTTGCCCGTTTATTGATAGGTTAACAACTGGGTATTGTGTTGCGCTCTCATGTTTTGTTATGCCGATGGTAGGTGCGGGTGATGGTGCTATTTGAGGAGCACGGGATTTTACTATGGAAAAAAATGGTTGATTATCTGGGTTATTTTTTGTGAACTGACTGGCCGCTTCATCAAATAAAATGTCAAATGCGTTTTTAATTTCTTTAATTTTCTCTGGTGATTTATCGTCATGTTGGGCTGATGGGTTTTGATTACTGTTCGAATTTGGATGGGTGATTGGTTCGCTGGCATTTAATATGTTGTTGGGATGTTTATCAGTGTTTTTCTTCGGCAGGGAGGGTATCCCTGCCTCAATTAGTTTAAATTAGCTTGAGGGGGTTGTGTTTGATTAGCCGCTTGTTGGGGGTTGTTCACAAATTCCCTTTGGTGGTATGGCCCATTGCCACGATAATCCTGTCGTGGTTGATGTTGTTGCGTTCTAGGTTGTGCATAATTATTTTGATAGCGTGGTCCATTATTAAAGTTATTTCTTCCGTAATTGTTGTTGCCAAAATTTCTTTCTGGTGGGGGTCTATTTTGGTATTGTGGTTGTGTATTTTGCATAACCATTGCAGGATCCCTTCCCCAGTTGGGGCGTTGTGCTAATGTGCGGTTATCGTTGCGTGGGGGAGCAGATCCCCTGCGTTCCCGGCGCTCCTGAAATATGCCTCTATTTTCGTCCATCATCCTATTTCTACAATTTCTTCTGATGTGACCTGGGAATGAGCAATAATTACATGATCGCGTTTCGATTTGTTGGTCAGCTTGAGCCATGTTGGCTTGTGGACGATTATTATTGAATGGCCTTCGTCCCTGATAATTACCAGACGCCTGGTAATTTTCGTTGTCTTGCATTCCATTTATTTGTCCCATTGTCTCAGGTTGTATTGTCTTCCGCTTTACGTCGGAAAGTTCCTGATAGAGCATACCAATGGATGTTTTTAAATCATTTAAAGCGGAGTCAGTTGTGGAAGATTGAGTTTTGGGTTCACTTTCTCCTGGTCTGGAATCATTTGATTGTTCGTATTCCTTGACGATCGCCTTTAATGTGGTAAGGTCGTTGGGGCGACCCCTGAGTAATACGAAAATCGAGCACTTGTTCGCCATATTTCTCATAAAACTATCGACCCATGATTCTTCTGTTGCCTTATAAAATTCTTCTCCAGCGGCATATAGTACTCGTAATATGTATGAAGAAGTCGTCTCGCTTGATCGCTGTTTTTCAGATTGAAGTTGGGCTAACGTGAGGTCATCCTCAAAAGAGAAAGGTGCTTCCTCCATGAATTGCTGACATAATTCTTCGTAAGAGACATTTTCATCGTAGACAATGTGCATGTTGCATGCAAACCAACGGGTAGCATCTTGGTCTATGAAGGAGAGTGGCAATTGAAATTTTAGTCGCTGGGGGGTAAGGGATCTTGTTCCGCCCCATAATGCCAAGTTACGGAAGAACACCTTAACGGTATTTTTTGACAGTTTGCCTGTGTACTTTGGAGCGTCAGACATATCTGTGTTTGTTGATGCAGGCGAGTCAGAAATGGTTTTAGTGTACGTATGTGGGATGACAGTTGGTACTTTACGACGTGTATTACCAAATGTCGTTTGAGAAGAAGAAAGTGTGGTATCAGATGGAACAACGGGAGAGGTGTCCAAAAAATTGAAAGTGGACTGTTCCAGGGGCAAAGTTGACTTCAAGCCGTAAGATGTCTGATTTTTGTTCGGTGTGCTAGTGAAATGTTTCTGGCTCTGATTTTTCCCCAGTGTGGCTGATGGTGATGCTGTATGGTAACTATGAAATGAGTCACTAAATTTGGGTGTTTGTTCTGGGTTAATTGTTGCGTCTTTTCGACTGGTGGGCACCTGAAGAAGATTCTCGGTGACCTTGTTAGTCTCGAGTTGGTGTTGGGGGAAATTATTATTTTCCCTGTTTTCGCCTGTATAATAATCTCCTAGTAAATCTTGCAAGTCCTGGTGAATATTCTGCTGTATGATATTTGTTACTTGCCTGGGGGTTTGTCCTTGAGTAGTTTTTATAATTAATTCGGAGTGTGGTGTTTCTCTGATTTCAGGTATTTTAGGGAGAGGAAGGGGTAATGACTCTGTTTTGGATTTGTGGTTGGCCTTATTTGTGTAAAATCCTGGGAATATTATTGCTGGGGTGTTGTTCTGGGATAGAGATAGAGGGCGAATGCCGTATGGTTGTATAAATTCGGGATATTTCCGATTTTTAGTTATCCTCAATGACGCTATGCGTTGTTTGAAATTGCTGGCGATTTTTCCAAAATTTCGTGATTGACCTCTTGATTTTCGGGGAGGTAGATGAGTCCTCTTTACTTTTTCAGCTGCAAGTACTTGTAAAGTAACAGGTTGATGAAATATTTCCCCTATTCTTGGGATTTTGTTCGTTGTGATATTTTCGGGTGGAGTGTTTACCCGGTTCTCGGTATGAGTGAAAGAATGATGTTCTTCGGTTACTTTTTGGGCTTTGTTTGAAGTCTCTGGGTTGAGTGAGTCCAAAGTTACAGGTGGTTGAGTTGGTACGTGTTGAGTGTTTTTCTCATTTGATGGTAAAAAAGTCAGGGCGGGGTTTCTTTGGGGGAGCTGCGGTTTGTCTGATTTTTGGGGAGTTTGAGATGTGGGCTGACAGAGTTTTTCCAGGGGAATCTTGTCTAGTTGAAAGAAATTTTGTAAGTTGTACGGAAGGGAAGTTGCGAGCAGTTCTGTCTGTTGGTGTTTGTTCTCAAAATGAGAAAATGTGGAATTTTTTCTTTGGTTGGTTTTTGAACGAAAAATATCTCCAGTTTTTTCTGAAGTAATATTTGTTGTCGGTGATATTGGGTTTTGTTGAATTGAGTAGGTATTGTTGAGCTGTTTGCTATTATTGCTTGGGGATTGCTGATGATCTTCCGTTGCCCCGTCAGAGCAAATATTTTTTGATGTAGAAGCGGTCGCGGGGGTTGCTTGGGGGAGGATGTTATCTTGGGAATTTTGTTGATCTGATTGGACCACTGGATAGAGCAGATTCTGTTGGTTATTTGTGTGTTCTGGGTTTTTTGAATTGTTTGCTAGTTGAGGTGTGGCGACCGGTGGAAGTTCGAGTGGATTTTCTGTAACTTTCCACTGCTCAAATTGCTTCTCAATGTCCTCAACAGAAAATTCTATGTTTGGCTTTTTTGCTCCCTCGTTGCGTGTGCTCGTAAGCCTAGAAATGCTTTCTGAACTAGAGTCTAAATAATTTGAGTTGGATTTTTTCTGCTTTGGGTTCAAATTAATAGATGTGATAGAGTCATCTGAATCGTAGCTTTCTGTCTTTTCCCTGTAGCTGTGACGTATATTCACCGGATTTTCGGATCTGTTGGGTTTTCTTATGTCTTTAGAGCAGTGTGGTTGTGGGCTCTCAGATTTATGAGAAGATTCGAATGCAATTAGATCGCTTTGTTGTCGCGAATTGTTTTGTGAGACAGATGGGCTATTTCCTTTCTGTGTCTCAAATGCCTGATTACTTGAAGGGGAAAGTGATTGTATGATCAAATCTGCTAATGTTTTATTGCCGGCATTCGCGCTATCTGATGTAATGTGATCATGTGAATGAATTTCAATATCCTGATTTTGGTTTGAAATGGCTATTTTTGGTGAGCGACCTTTTTCGGACGGCGGGGTGCTTTTTTTAAAAATACCAAAGAGGGCGTTTTTGCCTGTGTTATATATGTCAGTAAAAAGTGATGTTCTTTCGGGAGAAAGTATTTTTTCAGTTTGACATGGAGGACCTAATGCAGTGTTAAAAGTCTCGTCTTGCCGTTTACTTTTTCTCGAAACTGGTGACCCAAACTCAAAAATTGCAGGTCGATTTGCTTCGTCCTCTGTGTCTATGTCCGTAGATGTAGGTAATGCAAAAGGGTCTTTGTTTCTTGCAATGTCAAAAATGCGAACCTTTTTTCTAATATTAGTTTTTCCGGGATCTGATAGGGGTGCTAATGGGTGAGCAGTGCGGTAATGTTCACGACGTATGTCAGGATGAAAATCAAAAAGTGGCAAATTAGGTCGGATGGAATTTTCGCTTGTGCTATTTTCTTGTATGTCTACTGGCAGTATTGCTGGTTCGTTAGCCTGATCAATATGCTCCTGTTCATTGGCATTATATATACGAGAATTATTAATTGAAAGATTTTGTTTTCTTACCTCATGTAAGATGCTCTTACTTGATCTTGGGGTGGAATAGGAGTCGACACGGGTAGATTGATGATTGACTCTTCTGGAAGTGTTAGGTATGCTTATGTCTTCTTCGTTTTCAATGATGACGTCTTCAGAATCGCCTTCACCATTGATATCTTGATTTGGCACGTAATTGTTTTGAACAATATCAGCAGATATTGCTGGATTTGTAGAAAGTGTCTGTTTTATTGTACCTGTTTCTGGGTTTTTTGTAATGTTCAAAAAATCCTCACTTTCGCTTTCTGAGGACTCAACACGGTCACTCACTTCGGAACAATCAAATGTAGGGGGCGTTTTATTAGAACTCAGAGGAGTTGAGGTTATAGCTGTTTCAAATTCACTTTCCGTCTCAGATTCTTTTCGTTTCTTTTTAACAGTGGGTTTGCGGTGTGAATGTAGTTGAGAATATTCGGGATCTTTATTTGCTATTCTCTTGCTTTTCCGTTTTTCTATGACTGTTACTTTCTTGTCTTTTTTAAATTGCTTGCCCTCGGTCGGCATGAAGAATTATGAATGAGGAAAAAGTTGAGGAAATTATTGTGGGGTGAATTGAGGTTGGTAAGAAATATTGAAGATGGGAAGATTGATTTCTAGTAATTAGTTTTTTTAAACTATGGTTCAGAATTAAAAGGAAAGGGGAATGTTTGACTCTGCTTGC
>JAHZNC010007197.1:0-12864 GCA_027744095.1 Zhuqinia jingwanae | reverse complement strand
ATTCCCAATGTAACATGATATGTGTAAAAAAAACTTATCCCATTTGCTGTGAGTAGCTCTGCCAATGCTAAACAATGTTACACCCAATCATTTTTATTTATAAATAATTGCACAAATAAATCTTAAAGCCTCAATAGTTCTCACTGAAAGTAATCTTGCATAAATAATACATTTCAGAGATTCCGTGATTTACTGTAAAAAGTACCGTCAGAAATCTCTTTTTTACAAAAAAATTTTTTGATTTGGAGTATTGTAAATAAAAGCCACAATTAGGGAGTTTACGAGCAAAAAATTAAACTATTTGCCACAACTATATGTATTTATGCCTTTGAAATCATAAACAAATTATACCCAAATAAAAATGCATCTGTTATAACGATTGATATTTTGGTTGTATATAGACAAAAATTAAAAGCATAAGTTACATTATAACAATAACACAAGAGCCGTGGCCGGTTTGTACATTATGTAACATGACAATCATTCAATTCATGAAGTTTGTGTTCTAGATTGCATGCATAAAGGATGGAACAACAGAATTCGTGTAAAGCGATGACCTACCATCTATCTGTGGCCCCAAAAAGTGATTGAATCCTCGATGAAGCTAGTTTAGGCTTTTGACGTTTCCGCTGCTCGTCATTTCTTTGGTGAAAAACTCGTACATTTTGCAAATTTATTTGTCCTTAATGATTCATAATGCATGATAAATCATTATATAAATAGAACATAAGTTATAAGACATTTCTCCAAATAATTCTGAATGGCCTTCATCAACCGGTATTTTCTATGGAAAACCAAATCGGTTGTTACTGCAACATACAGTAAAACAACAACAACAGTCTGTAAAACAAAGAACAAAACTTTCATACGATGGTTAATTCGTGAATTTGTGACTTCACTTTTAATGCATCATTTTAGTTAAATATCTTATGAGTATTATCTCAAATGGGAGATATTAAATAGCTAAAAATTGGTAATATTACTAGTTTGATATATTCTAACAGATTGCATGAGAACGGATAAAATATCCCATATATATGTGCTTAAAACTACTCTGTTCGTATTTACGTCAAGAAAACCGAGGAAGAAAATATTTTCTTCGAATAAGCACCAAAATTGGTATGCATGTGTATTAAGGCATCCTGATCCATGTACGACATTTATTTTGCCATCAATATTGGTTAATTGAAGTTAACTAATTACAGTTAACGTTTTTAAATTAAAAACGAAAACTAACTGTAATTTTGGTGGTAATCCAATTAAAAACTTTAATTGGTATGCATATGTATTCGGGCATGCTGATTCGGTATACTCCATTTTTGTTGCAATCATTTAATTGCAATTTTTAGCTATTTAATATCTCCCATTTGAGATAATACTAAAAATATGGGAGTACTGGAATACACATACTGTTGTAGTACATTTGTTTAATACCTATATTTGAGTGCATATATTGTTTTAACGGTAGCCGGCCTTTTGCACCTATGTCATTTGCACCTTAGGGTAATTTTGCACATATACCATTTTGCACCTCCGGTCTTTTGCACCTCGGACCTTTGCCAATATTCAACTTCATACATTTTCTTCTGAAGACATAGTGCCTACAGACAGGCAGACGGACAACTTTTTGATTTCAATAGTATGTTGTTACACAGCTACTTAATAAACCCAATACTTTTCGCACAACTCATATCAAATCTTTAAATGGAACGCTGATGCTAATTTTTCTTTCATGGGTCTCACGGTCTTGGATGCCTTTTTGCAATCAGAGTTACCGATTGTCCAAAGATTCGAATTGAACATGAATTTGAACAAGCAATTCTACAAATTTTGGCTTCAAAAATTCGGTTTTACACTTATGGTTCGAATCGACTTATCTGGTGGAGTTCATATGAACCTTGCGTCATCGTTAGCAAATTTGTAGGTTATGAAAGTATTGCATTTGATGCTCCTCTTATTCCCACACAAATGCGGTTTTGAAGTTGCGGCAGTACAATTGCTAATTCGAAAAGTGACATTCATGTGTTCACGTCCATCCTTCTGACAGTTTGCTCAAATGTCTTCATATTTTGTCGAATCTGAGAAGCCTATTGATTTTCAGTCCCCCATCTCACCCCCCAGGGAAGTTATGAATGAAACTTCGATATATTACAAGTGACTAATTACACCAGACGTAAAATTAGATTTACCCACAGCTACGTATTTACAGGTTTTACAGCTTTATTCCTTTTTATAGCCTTGTACGTGACGTATTTACAGTACATTTAGTAAGAAAACGTTTGAAGCTGAACATTGGGAAAGGCCCGAGGTGCAAAACGGACGTAGGTGCAAAAGGCCGCAGGTGCAAAGTTTAGGTGCAAAAGAGTTCAGGTGAAAAAGCCCATAGGTGCAAAAGGGTTTAGGTGCAAAAGATTTTAGGTGAAAAAAGCCGCAGGTGCAAAAGGGTTTAGGTGCAAAAGAGTTCAGGTGAAAAAGGCCATAGGTGCAAAAGGCCGCAGGTACAAAATGGTACAAGTGCAATATTACCCTAAGGTGCAAAATCACATAGCTGCAAAAGGCCTAGAACCGTTTCAACATATATATGTGAATACAAATACTTTTTTGGAATGGAAAAGTCCATGTTCAAAATACTTTGCAATAAGACAAGTATTTTGCTAAAACATTTTTTTGCTAAATGTTATTTATATGATCCTTTTTTAGACGTAGAGCGGTGAGTTGAGATTTTTATAAACCGGTTTTTAAAATTCTACTAAAACACAAACTAGAGTCGTGTAAAAATTAAGTCATGTTTGCATGAAACCGACTTTTAAATACTAATAATAATAATTTTAAAAAAGCAGAAGGATGAGTACAAATTTTTGATCAGTACTTACTCATTCAAAATTCGCATTTAATACATGTCTTATTTGTCGTCACATATTGCATGATATCACACTCATTCAACGCAATCAGTAAAATTGTCATTCAATACATAAATGCAACTTTGCATACCACATATTATATGTTACAACATGTATTATGTTAAGTAGTTGTACGTAGTACGTACCAAGTTGGTATTTCTTCTCACTCGAGATTGATTTTAGAGTCCAGCAGAGCAGAGCTCTCAACGCACCGTTGTTGTATATTGGCTCAATAGTGTCCATCATCCAGCTAGCTAGAGATTTCTAAGTAATAATCGCCTTTCTCTTTTTTTCAACCTACATTTGAATGCCGCAGTGTTTCTTTACAGCTGAGCAGGGGATTCCTCTTGTGCATTTTGATCATTATCGTATACGTGCTTACGGTATGTGTTGCAAAATGCACACATATGAACAAACAAGGTACACAGAAAAGAGTAGTCCTTGTTGTTCTTTCATATATCTTTCATCTCAATTTCACTCATTTAATATTAATTGACGCCTATTTTTGCCATAATTTTAATTGAAACAACTCGACAAATGCAAACTGACAATACACCAGCAAGATTACTAATGTTAAGGAAAAAGTTCAAGTACCGGAATGCTGTCGAGCTTTACAAAAACGAGAAACCTGACTGGAAGGATATGTCACCAAATGAGTCAGTTCAATTCACATTTAAAATAAAACCAAGCTATAATTAACAAGTGAAATAAGGATGATTTACATGTTATAATTTTCAGCATCCTTAGCAACCCCGCAGTAAACGGATGGCCTGGGCAAGCCCTTCAGTCCTTTGGACTTGCTGATTTTGAATCTGCCTACATTCTCTGTTATAAATATCAGGACGCCTTGAAAGCTGCCGAGGAGAAAAGCAAAATTAAAGATAATGATGAGAGAATAGATTTGATTGATATCGAATTTGAGGAAAACCTCAAAGAGGCCAAACTCAAATTAATTTCCGATATTCCAGAACAGTTTGGTTTGGTTTTGGAATGTGAATACGCAAAACTAGAGCTTATTGAACGAAAGGCTATATCCCATCCAGCATTTTTGGACGCCTACTTTACCACCACCGAACTGCTCGCAAAACTGAATGAAAAAAATGCTGAATTAAAAACAATTTGCCGGTTGTATGAACAAAGGCAGCTGATTCCTCCACCGGCATGTCTGATTGACACTGATGACCTTGTACCCGAGGAGCTAAAATGTCCGATTTGTTTCTACGTTTACAGCGGTGACGTGATTCAATGTAAAAATGGACATAGTGTTTGTGGTCAATGCTACACAAAGAGTGCATTGACCCTTTGTCCAGAGTGTAGAGTTTTTTATGCACAAGTTAGGGTCAGGAACAGGGTATTGGAGTCATTGGCTGGTTCGTGGAAAATAGGGTGTCCCTTTAGTGGTAATGGTTGTAAGGAAATGAGGAAGTGTAAAGAAATACAAGTTCATGTCAGAACTTGTATGTTTAGGGACCCAGAGATATTCAGACTGCAGCAATGGATGACACTGAAAATGGATGAGATTCAAGACGTGGAAACCAAAATGAAAGAGTCAAAGCAACTTCTAATGGTTCGTATAAAACATCAGCAAAATTTAACTTGATTTTATACAATTGTTTTACAATGTTTACAAATTTATACAAAATTTACAATGTAATTCTACAGGACCTGGACAAGGTGGAGGACCCCCAGAAAAATCCAAAGCCAAATGAGTATGCAGAATTGGTTGCACATTATCGTTTAAAGTTATTAGACTTGAACCACAAAAGGCGGTCCTAAAATATGACAAGCGTAGATTGTTGGTAAAAAAAATGACACTTTTTACCTGCAATTTTAGGATTTTTCTTCTTTAACTCTTTACGAGTGTAAAATACAGATAGTACTTGATCGTATATATACGTTTTTTGCATGTTTATAATAGTTAATTATAAAAGGAGAAAAATGTTAGCGTAACTTCAAACGAAATTGAAATGTTATTCCAGATCAATGAATAGTTGTAACATAAATATATGAAAGAACAATATTTTGGATACTTTCATCGACGAGCTTTGAATGAATTGCTACCCAAAATCCGAAAAAAAAATGCGTTACAATTCGTAAAGAGCTATCAGAAGTAAGTCTTTGCTTTCTGTTTTTAACCCATGATGACGTAATACAATCAGTGTCTCTATGGAGGGATGGTTGACCACTGAAAGGTTTTGATTTTTTACGTTTCGCAGTATATTTAATATGAAAGTGCACATATTTACTTATACCAAATTTTATTGAGTTTGTGATGTCGTAACGAAAGTTATATTTAGAGTATTTTATTTTTATTATCAAGATGCCAATATATGTCTGCCGACTTGCGTACTTTCCTCAATACATATATACGGATACAGAAATAAACAAAGTCAATAAAATTGATGATTATATTTTATAAAATAACTTGTACACCTTATTCGTGTATATTTATTCAGTGGAAAACATATTATGAAAATTAATAAGTTGAACTGTGGAGCAATTTTCACGGACGATAGTAATTCAACAACATGAATACTTCCAACTCTGCATATTATTAAAATTAATAAGTTGAACTGTGGAGCAATTTTCACGGGCGATAGAAATTCAACAACATGAATACTTCCAACTCTACATAAAAGTAATGTTGTTCGCGTTTGCGGTTTACATTAACTGGTATACTTTGGTATTATTTTCAAACAAAATATATATAAATGGCGTCAGGGAAAAATGCATAAGTAAAATGAAATATGTTTACTGATGGTTTGTTATGTATTAGGGATATCGTACATCAAAGCAGGTAAGGTATTTTTGTTTTGCAAAATTTGATGTATTAGCTTAATGGCTTATATACGTAGTATGTAGCGGAAAATTGTTCATTGTAATCCAATAGTTACCACTACCAGGTCAAATGTCATCGTCAGTATAAAAAAACATGCCCATCTGAATAGCATCCTCCCGAACGCAGGTTAAAAAAAGATTTCAATTGTGATTTTGTGATGATGATTTAACTAGATGCGTCGCTTATTTTGTTGTTTTCACTAACTGTCATCATCGTAATCGTCACTTACATTAGGTAGAATGGTGGTATGTGAAGTATAATATTTTTTGTAAATTTCCTTTACAACTTATCCCGTTAATAAACGAGAGTCTTCCGTAAAAATTGAACTTATTTTTCTTGAGATATTTATGGGATCATTGCTCGTGTACCAGGCAATGTAGACTATGCTTTTTATTATTTTCTGTGCTTTTTGTGCTCTGGACCAACGACAAAAGAGGCCCATACAATGTCGACACATTTTTGCTATTGCAATAAAAACAAGGGGTAATTAAGTTCACATCTACATTCAGGTTTCCATCCATCAATAATACTACATACTATGTTCAATTCTTCATTTATGCAGAATGTACAAGATTTGTACCAGAAATGACATCAGGCGTGGAATAAAGAGGTGATTGTGAAATAATAATATGTTCCACATACACAGAGTGGGAAAAACACAGAAATGATGCGGCAGAAAAAAACAAGGATAAAAAAATGTACACACACGTACGCACATCATGCCATGGTGAAACCAAGATTAGTCTTCAGACATTCATTTAAACATGTAGGTTGCAAGTGCGTATTACAGTATTATTATCATCCGCACTACTTGATAAAAAACTAATGCAATAATATGCATGTGTAAAAATTAGTTGTAGCATGCAACTTTTTTTTTGGATTTGTCCGTTTAATATATTACTCAGCTATCAACAGCTAGCTCCAATTCGGTATCAAGGCATTACACAAAATTAAATATGTTAACAATTAGGACTAAGAAAAGAATATTCAAAAGTAGTTAATTCTATAGTTTGAGTTCTAAGCAATTATTTACGTAAATATTTATTTTACGAAATGCTGTGCATACCAGTTTACATATTTAAAAACAAGACAAATCAAGCCATGTTTGCAATCCGGACTGCTCTTATAAAGTGTGAGGAACATAAAAGGTTGACGCTTTTGCCCCTGCATTTTTTTAGACCCACATGATATTTCATTTTCAACGGTTATGTATGCATCATGCAGTTGAACCGTTAAACTCAACGCGTGTTTACATTGATAATCTGGTGACTTTCCCGTGCGCTGAAAATTTTCACCCATCTCTTTCATATAATTTTATCGGTGTTTTGTTATACACGAAATTAGCTTTGATGCATATTCAGTCATGACACTAACATCAGAAACTTGGTCCCTGCATGGTTTTAATAATTCCTGAGCTGATTGTATATACCTATGTACTATACCTCTGATGCAGTTTCCGTATGACCTCTCCCCATGATAATACACCAATTTGAATTTTTAACCATCTTATATTGTTGTGGACAGTTAATAGTTGATCATTTTTCATGAAAGTGATTGGCTATTTCTGTAGTTCGTGTCTCATCAATGTAGTACTAGCATATTAATCTGAATTAAATATAGACGTACGAATATAGTTGTATTGGTACAAGCTAAAACTGCAAGTTTTCTCGTTAGTGGTGTTTTTGGTGGCAGTGCAATGGCTGTAGTCGGCTTTTTTGTCTAGTGCCCGTCAACAACAAAACGGACGTGTATATATGTACAAGCTTTATAAATAATAACAATATCATTCTAGCATCAGACATAAAATCAATATCATCATCATACCATATAAAAGTTCATTTCGCGACTTCCTGAGAAAGGTAATCTGTTTTACACTCCGTGTTGTGCTCTCGCCAATTGGTAATCCCTGATGATTTAACATAAAATGGGCAACTTGTCTGCTAAACGTACGACCTCAATGGAATTGTGTGACCAATGTTGACTTGGCATAAAACTACATTTTCATTTTGGCGTCATATTATTCCCAACAATAGATAATAAAAGTAATACGATTCAGTTTATATATGGATGGATAGCTTTCTTCTGCCGACTCGGAGTGGGTTGCTCATTGCTGATAAAGCAACACAAAAGCAAAAGGTTGACTAGATAAGGAAGAAGTAGTAATAAGAGTACAAGGGTTTTATACCCACTCACCATGTGAAGTGCTTGTTGCCTCACATCAATGAATGGCAGAATTATGGCAGAGAAAGCACGTATTTTTTGTTTCATTTCCCATACAAAATCGCCATTTAAAAAGCCTGACAAAGTGATAAGCTCTTTTCTCTCTCAAGTGAAACTTTTTGCCTTGCGTTTTTTCCCTCTGTCTCTCTCTTTCGACAACCTTACAATGACATCGTCGATGGATAATAATTTCTTCAGGAATAGGAATAAAACCGTGCTGCTCATTGACTCCACATCATATTGCATCCTGAGGCTCAAACACACGTTCTTGTATATGCATGCATATATACAATGAAAACATTGCGAAATATATATAAAAAATGTGTTTTTCTCTCTCTTCTACTCTACTTTCTCTAAAGTAAGCATCATGTGAATATCATTACGACGACGATAAGATTAGATATTCACAATACACAAGCCAAATTGCCAAACTCTGTATTATGTTGTTGTTGTAGTCTCAAACGTTACTCGACTTCGTCATCATCGTTGTCGCAGCATACCTGAATCCAATCCTCGCTAATACTATGGAATAATAGAAGGAATAAAACATAATGCATGCGTTGACTATTATCATCATCATCATCAGCAGCAGCATAAAAAGTAAGAGAGAGAGAACCAAGAAAAAAACGAGAGTGACGTTCTTAAGGGGGCTCAAGTGTGTGCACTTGATAAATGGCTGATATTGCAATACTTCCCTCCTCACTCACTACTACTCCTGCCAGTTAGTACAGCCGCATAGTTTATCTATAAGAGAGGAATATGGAAAAAAGTGTAGAACTATTTCTCATTTCATATCCGGGGCAAAGCAAGATTACTCAATTATTACTTGATATGGAAAAAAAAGATTCAAGTCAACAGCCTACAACAAAAATAAGTGCGCATAAAAAAACTGTACCTGTATGTATTGGGGTTAATATAGGTACCCGGTAATATAATATGTATATTTATATAATTCTGTGAATTAGACCCGCTGCGCTCAGTCTGTGTATATGTGTGCAGCTTATCAGGTTATGATGATGAGGATGATATATAGAAAGAGACACGGCCTTTGCTTGAAAGTGCTTACTAAGTGCTAAGCTGCTTTCACTTTTCTACCTTTTGTACAGACTCATTTCTCATAAATGTCCCTTCTTTCTTTCGCCTACAGCTTTTCTCTGGTTGTTATGCCATGTGTGCCAAGTAAAAAAAATTAGATTCGAATTTAATGCAAAAAAAGTCAACATTTTAGCTTAACATAATATGTAATATGCAGATCACGCTGTCCATGAGAAGAGGAAGGAAAATATATTGAGGAGTAGGAAGATCTGGAGGGACATGAATGCTTTAAAATTACAACTGTGTGTGTGTGTGTTGCTCACCTTATTTAATTCCTCTCATCATGATACATACATACATAGTTAAGTAATAATACATTATTTTCCTTCGTGGATTACGTACATACGTATGTGTATTCGCGCACCATTTCGATCCGTGCTTCAAGAAGAAAATCCTTCATTCAATGATTAGTACCAGTGTGCTTTTTATTAAAAGGATACATAAATTTTTCATACGTCCTGGGTCATTGCCTTGAAGCGGAAACTTGCCCTGGAACGGAGTAACATATAAGATATTGAAGCTTTAATAAGCTGTTATTCAGCCGGAAACAATTTTGAATGTCGTTACATGAATTTACTGGATATATAAAAAAATAGTACTACCATATGCTACCCTGCCAGTCGAAATCATAAATGTATGTTTCAGCTCAAATCACATTTATAAGGTGCAAATTAAGTTGCGGATAAAACATAAACCATGTCAAGTGATCAAACAAATATTGTTGTTGTTGAACTGTGTTGATAAGGTGGATGGGTAAAAGCAAGCTTGAAGTTGTAGCTTTCTACCTGGCGATTTAGAGGTACATATATGACGAAACTACCAAAAAATTTGATTGACTTTTTTTTCTAATTCACATTGTCACGTTTGCACTTTTCATTTACAAAATCTACAAAATGGCTTATTAACATACCATTCATATAAAAAATATCTTTCGTGAGCTGCCAATAAGCCCAAAAAATATCATAAACAGAAGCTGTCGGGGAGTATTGTAGTAATTTGTTTGTAAAAAATGTTAAATTTATCACCTCGTTGCAGCTTTAGATAATTATGAAGCATAAATGCAACAACTTTCAACCTTCAAAGAAATGTCAAATAAAATGTAAGAACGTATTTGGGTGCCATTGAAAAATTTACAACAGGCATATTAAAGCTATTAGGACTTTAAAAAGGGAAGTTTTGTACATGTTGTACAAAGAAGGCTTTTGGGAAAACAAGCGATATTCTTGTTAGCTATGTGAAAGCAGACCAACACGCTACCCATACACACGATGCATGGAAGATATGTATATGTTGTATGCACGTATGTATGTGTGTGTGTGTGTTTGTGTCTGCTAGCCAAGTAAGAAAATCAGTTTGTCCAACAAGGGAAAGGCTGTTAAGATTATGCCACGAGCTTTTGTATCAACATGGTGTGATCTCGCTTCAGCATCAACTAGTCTATATTTGTCTCTTCGGTAGTGCTCACGCAAACCTGTGAACAGCAGGAAGCCAAATCCGTCTGAGTTAAAGTAGCGTGCAAATAGCAGCAACAGCGTGAAAAAAAAGCGTTCATGTAACAATTTCGTTTTTCATCTTTCTCCTGAACTTTTTTCATATCGTGTTTTTTTATTCTCAACAACAAAAACAAAATTTACAAGTTTATTATTATTATTATGTCATAAAATGATTTAAGCGATTATAGTTATAATTGTCTTACGAACCAAGTATAAAAAAATATAAATCATTGACTGTATATTAGAACACCACACAAAAACTGGAAATCTTGTAAAGCCCCAAGATATTAGTTTGTGTACGTTCTGGTGAAAGCAGTGCGTCGCGCTTGCGGAGAAATAAATACATTAAAACATCAAACATTGTAAGGGTTTCTGCAACTGCAAACAAAGGATTGGAAACTACAGTGAACTGAAATCATACAAAATGCGAAACATTTGATTGATGTTACACATTATTATTTATTTACGGTTTTATTTATTTATACCAAAAAAAGTGTTTGTTTCAAAGTGCCCGACAATGACATATCATACATACAAGTTTACATAAGTCATTAGTGTAAAGCGATAGCAAACAACTACTATTACAAGTTACTCTGAAACTCAACAACAACTTTTCACCTGTTCTTGATGAAACTTGTTTGGTTTTTGTCCTTCCTTCATTAACATGGCATATGTTATTATGATAATTATTAGGGAGAATTTATTGTCAAATATACAAACGTTGTATAATTATAATTATGGATATACATACATACGTGCAATGTGTTCAACGCCGCTTCTGATTTTCTCAGGTTCAGGTAACAAAACTCACTTATAAAAGATATTACAAGGTGATAATGCTAACAATGGAAGGTTTGCAATTGTTGAAGAAGAAAATGGGTTATGAAACATACCCAAAATAGTCGAAATTTATAGGTTGATTGTCATGATAGCATAATGCCTACACAAGTTGGCAATTTTCTCTTCACTGTCAAAGTACTAAAATAAAAACGTGCACAGCAGGCAGTACAGTGACATGCTGCTACTACATTTTGATTGCTTAAAATATGGACACCTCTCTTTATCCTATCAAAATTAATCAACAAATGTAAATTTGGGATTCGACTTGCTTGTACTTGTGACCACACAGGTACTACAAAAAGATTAGTTAGGATATATTTTTAGGCTCTATCTCATTTACTCATTGAGCAACTTCCATTGTCAACGGAGCTGGAAGTTGTACATCATTCGATTGCTCTTGATGAGTAGATGAAAAGACTTTCAGGGGTGCAAGCTACGACGTGACTTGCTAAGGGCACTTTTTTTGAAACAAAGATGCAAAGGTTACCGTCGAAGTTGCAAAGTATTCACTTGTTCAGATGCATACATACATATACAATATATCACCAAACTTGTGAACACATTTGTTTTCTTCATACAACTTTATAGTTCTTTTCCTTATGAGTGAAATAAATCATTGTACTAACATAAATTAATCACAGAGTTATCTTTCGGCTTAGTAAGAATACAAACCCGAAAGATGGAAAACACCTTGGCTGTTGTAACCGTAGTATTTATGTACACTTTCCTTTTACTAACCAAGTAATTTGACATGCACAATCAACAGATTGAGCAAAATTGAGTTAAATAACACTCAAAATGTGTATATAAAGTGAAAATATTATAATACAACTTTCTAAAACCAGTTGTGAAAATATAAGATGTTTCCATAATAGTGGTAAAAAGGTAAAATGATCTACATGCTGATGCAATATTAAAGTGTTCTTGCAACAACATCAAGTGTCAAAAAGTACCCTTTTAGCTGGTGAAGAAAGTTGAGCCTCGTGTGAATGTGAATCAAAGTTTTTTTCCCACTCGTAAACAAAGATCGAGTGGTGTAGAAGGGCTGGTTGTTATGACAGCTCCGCTTACAGAATCAAATAGCCCTTTGGCATTTCATAATTTCAAGGTTGATTCATGGAAGAAAAGGTAGTTTCGGTGTAGCAATTTTTTTTATTGAGCCTCCATCCGTCATTTAATAATCACACTACAACGTAAAATATTATTCTAGTGACTTTTACTTGAGGAATTGTGTGATTTTCATAAAGGACATAAAAGTCAACAATAAACATTTAAAATGACACTCGTTACTTAAAACGCGAAATATCTGATTCTTACATACACACTTTATAAATAACGTGTGACATTATTATTTCTTTTACTACAACAAGAGCGGGAGTTGTGGGCTATAATCTAACTCTTGTGTGTGGTTTAATGGCACTCGCTTTTTATTAACAGATTTTTTATTGGCTTTAGACTCCAAAAGAGGAAGACCACA
>JAHZNC010007196.1:0-11350 GCA_027744095.1 Zhuqinia jingwanae | reverse complement strand
AATAGATCTGTATAGATTTTCAGCGCTCTAAGTTCATGGCGCTGCCGCCAGGGGTGCTAAAACCATAGAAAAGCTATAAACAGTCACTGATTTGCACCAAATTTGGTATAAACATACTAGAGCACTAAAGCTTTAACTCTTTTTTAAAGCTTTAACTATTTAAGAGCATTACGATCCTTTTTAAATCGTTTAATAGGGTTTATTCTTATATAAGGACAGCAGTGATCACATGAGAAAAATGTTTGCTCGATTTTTTACGCTCATATTAAATATCCACCATATTTACGCCACATTTTAGTAACAAAGCGCAGCACAACAACTGCAAAAGTATAAGCATGGCAGTACAGATGCAATACGCAATACAACATTCGGGAACTAAAGGAACTTGGTTCTGATAAAATGATTAGGGACAATTTCAAATTGAGATGGCTGATGTTGGAATGGGCGAGTGTGGCTTTGACAAAATTAACTTTCATAAATAGCAGCGGTTGGCAGGAAAGTAATGAATGGGAAGGAGTTTTGGAAGGCTCGCAAAAATTTGAACTATTGAACTAAATTTGAAATTTGAACAAAAGGCGCCAATTTTGGATGATTGATAAGTAGGAAGAGGATAATTGAAATCAAATAAGAAATTACTAATTCACAAAAGATGACTTCTTTATACTTCTTATCTACGCACTCAATTCATATTAATTATTTTCAACGCCCAAACATAAAATAATTCATGTCAGTTGGTAACGTTGTAAAAGGGAAAGATTACGCACAAACCAGCATCTTAAGAACTTGGTCGCAAAAAGCAAGATATTTATCATAATTCCCCGAATCGGAATTCCAGAATACCTGGGGACTGCATATATGTGGAAAGGAACGTTTTTCCTCAAAAAGTTTTTTTTGCTCGTAAAAAATGGAAGCGTTTGGTACAAACGGTAGAGGACTGTGTAACTGTGAAAGAAAGCAAAATGTCCGAGTAAATTTTACCACCAACAACAAATATCACACACGGTGATGGTAAACGATTTAAAACTTTTGAACCTTTATTGCTCTCCTATTCAGAAGCTGTGTATAAAGAAAGATGGCTTACTATTAACTACTATTTTGGGCGTGCACGCTCCACACATGGGAATGAATAAAGAAGACAATGAAAGCACATTTGTTTTTACGAGCGGGCGTACCTGAAAAGGGATTTTCTCCTGTTTTGTTTCAAGTGGGCAGCTATGATGATGATGATCATGAGGATGAAGATAATAAACACGTCTTGAAATTCAAGTAAAGAGATAAAGGGGAAGCTCTTCAGTTTAAGATGTGATGGTAAAAGCACTAATCTCAACAAAAAGGGATGTCTAAATTCAAAGGATATCTTGTTGAAGGGAAACAGATTTCCACTTACACAACTTTTACTCCTTTCTTTTTGAAAAAATGGCCATATAGATCGAAGCTATCCTAAAAAATTCCGGTTTTTCTTGTTCCGTGTGGGACAACCAAAAAAAAGCTTGAAGGTTGTATTATCCTGCTGACTCATACATATTTATTCGGGGTTGGTTGATAGGAGTAGTACACAGAAAAGACATGATAATAGTTAAACAAGTACATTTAGTACTTTTCTTGAAAATGCCAACGGAAGTACCCGTGTGCAAGTGCAAGACAATAAGACCCAAGGGAATATATATAATATAATAACAATAAGTGGCACAAGCAAAAATGTAAAAAGTATTTTCTTGTGTGTATTTATTTTGAGGTAAAATGTTTGTAGGATAAAAAAAATACGTCTCTGACGAACAACAGCAGAGTATGCAATTATTTTAGCATGGGAAAATTTAATAAATTTTACAAAAAGGAAATAGATTCGCTATTATTATTTTTTCCCTGTCCTGTAACATCAGTGATGCGAGATATTATGAGAACACAGTAAAAAATAAAAATGAGCAAAATAAAATTTGTGGAAAAAAATATCGCTTGAAGATAAGCATTAACAAGTTGCCGTGTTTTAAGCAGACCTTTTTATAACTGAGTCTTTATTTGGCTCTATCTTTTTTGCAACAATTGCAGTTGTAATTGTGAGGATAATTATATGAAATGACACTGTTGCTGTGTTTGCAGAGAAAGTTAAATAATTTTTTGGGGCTTCTTATATGACCTATCTCCATGAATTTTGTCTCCAACTGAAAATGGGGCTCTTGGGATAGGCCATCTAATCTCATTTTTCATGTGCTTTAATGTTTCCTTATTATCTTTATTACAGGAATTTGTCGCAGGTCAAGACATCATTTTTAGTGCCTTTATTGCTCTTCTCTATTGCCTTCAGCGCCCGTTCCACCATTTTACTTTGCATTACCACAACGATTACCTATTTGGACGATGCTGAGCTAGTATGTGTGCTATAAAATTGTATTTGAATGTTTTTTTTTTGCTTCCTCAGACATTTCATTTATGTTCAATGATGGAGCTATTTTTTTCGTAATCGATCCCAAAGTGTTTTCCTTGGTTGGCGTGATTACTGGAATGCTTCTTCTGCAGATGGGAAAGAAATGAAAAGTTAAATTTTTTCAATGAATCAGAAAGGCTATGGAACTGTAAAATGGTTTACTAGAACTGTTGTGCTACTTTTTTTTAGTAGTCGACAGTAAAAGCATTTCAGTGCCACTTTCTGACATTCTGAGTGTTTAGAAAGCTTATTGAATTTCTCATGCTTTAAGATCCCGAAAGTGATAGCGCATTCAACCACTCGCTTTCATGGCACCAAATATAATAGTAATGTGGAATGTGATGTGCGGTTAAGCTCTAGTATACGCATTCCAGATCTATGTAGACTCAAAAGACATACCAATAAAACCTCAAGATGTGTGACAAATTGTGGTTGTACAAAGAATAAAAGTTACATTAGGCTTTCACTTATGTATATTCTACACACGTGAAGTAGTATCCTTTATCGTGTGTCATTTTAAACTGAACGCATTACATGCTACAAGAGCAACCGGAAACGATGACGGAGAAAGTGCAAACTGAAAAAATATCCTGTTGCAAATAAGTCGATTTGGCAAAGATTCTTTCACTATGTTCCCATTTAAAACTCATATGAAAATGATGGAGAATGCAATACTGGGAAATTTCTTTTACAGGATGAATACATGATGATGATCATGTTTCTTCATTCCACGTTGCAACTACTACAAATAAGATTTCTGGGTCCTTCCTTCCATACAAAACAAAATTAGGCACTAATTTTTTCATCTTTTGCACAGAGCAGTGGGCGGGGAAATGATCAACGAAAGGCCATCGTCAGTAGAAAAAATCATGTAAGGAAATCGAGCAGGCATGATGGAAGACAGTAAAATATAAAAAAATCAGTTTTTTACTCCAGTTGGAAACAAGGCAAGAAAATGACATCACAACGGGAAAAATGCAATCTGAAAAGGAGAATGAAACGCCAAAACACTCTTTTGTTCACAGACTTGCTTCTATACCTTGTCTTCCTTCATAGAACATGGGCGATGATGTCTTTTCCAAAGAGTGTGTGTACCTTTTTGAAGGTACCAAGGTACAAGGTACGTAAAAACAAGAAAGCCGAAACAAAGAGAGAGAAAGAGAGAATCCAGTTTTTAATATTTTAAGTGCGGTGAAGCATTCATGCATGCAAACACAGCCGAAAAGTAAACGAGCTGAAAGAAAGGCAAACAACCACGTTTCCATTGAGAAAGAGAGTAAGATTCCACATTGGCTACACGCGTGTTGCAAGTTAAATATGGCTAACTTTGCACACAAATAATAATATACTAACAAGTTGCCAACGAGTAGCACAAATTCAAAATTGAATATTTCCAGAAACTGAGCTTTTAAATACAAACTAATTGCGAGTTTTACTACAATCTTACAATGCATACACTTTAAGGATACTGTAGCTGTTATGCTTATATTTTTTTAACGGTAACGTTTGCACGGCAAAACTTTTTTTATTGGCCAAATGACAGAACAGTAGAGTTAAAGATTTTGAAACACGCAAAGCACGAAATTTTTTACCTTACAAATGTTGGTAGCAATTTCATTTCAATTAATAGTTAAATTCAGAATTCCCTTTGGATTTGAAATTAAGATTTTTAGGCACATCATAAAACTATCTTTAGGATTTTTAATTAATGCAAAATAAATTGTATGCATGTCTAATAATAGGATAGTCTATTAGGAGGAAATTGCACATTAAATGTAAAAATATCATAAATTTTTATATGCAAAACATTAAGGAACGTGTGTACGTTTTCGGCAATAGTGAATGGACAACTGCGTCATATAAAGTAACGCTAATGGAGAAATGAGCGAGCGTGCTTGTAAAATCTGCAGACAAGTTTTTTTTCCCCGAAAGATTGCATTAATTTTTTCGTACGTGTTGCAGTACATTTAACGTTTGTTGGTTATTGTTTTTTTTGCCATTCAACACTTCTAGTTCAGCATGCAAGAAAGAAACGTGAAAAAATATTTTTTCCCAAAACTTTACAGAAAATCCGGTTAGAATTAGATTGTTTTTTGTCGATGATGTGATACGTTTTTTATGTTTATCACGAAATTTCATGTTCCTAAGTTAAAAGGTGAAAAATATAAGTTTTGAAATGTTTTTTATTGAAGCTCATTTTGCATACATAATGATTTCCTGATTTCATCGACTCGATCCAATTATCAAAAAGAAAAGAAAAAGTAACATTTCATAAAACTGTTTAGGTTGCAAAGTAATCATGCAAACTGCAAATTCATGACTTTGGTATTTACACAACAAATTTTTTCAAAGTGAGGCTGCATGTAAACATTCAACCCACAAGTTATTATCATTCCAGCTTCCTATATATATTTGCCTTCATTTTCAGGATTGTCTTTCTTTTTCTTTTTGACGTAGCAGGATTTATCGGAAGCACACAGCTGGTGTATAGGATTCGGATGGTTTCTCAAGCGAACAAAAATTGCGCAATCGGAGCACGTTCAGCAGCAGCAGCAGAAGCACACATTGTTTACCAGGGCGGGCGGCACAAAGCAGAGAGAGGCAAAAAGGGACAAACAATTCAATTCCAATTCCTTTGAAGCTCAAGATGGAAATACAGCAAACGTTGCTATTCTACAATTTGGAAAGGTGAACATTTCCTAACAACTAAACTTAGTTTCACAATAGACAACAAACAAGTTCATGTTCAGAATAGTGCTCTTTTGGATGATATGTGATCATTGTATTGTATTTTACGTGGCTAATGAAGCAGTGATCAGTGCTCGCATGATGTATGTCTGTTGGCCTGCCTTTGTCATCAGTACAGCAAATGGGAAGAAATAAAGTCTTGATTCAAAAACAAACTGTTTGCGTAGTAGTAAACCAGTTGAGCATTGCTCACTCATGTGAACTTTCATTCCAAATTACATCCCTTTTTCTAGAAAAGTACCTAGATACCCATTCTTTTAACAAAAGAGCGCAATACATCCTGCTGACTATATAAAGGGGGTATATGCTGTTGGAAGAATAGGAACTAGCGATGAGTGCGTTTTTATACTACAAACTTGTCAGTCTTATATTTTTTAAGAGATTTAGTAAACAGGAAGTAGAAGTTTGTGTGCTCACTTGGGGAAGGAGGAACCGGTGGATGTACATACAGTCAAATAGTATATAATTGTTCGTCCGGGTCGTTGCGGTAGTTTACAGTAAACTTTGTACAAAAAAGTACGACTTTTTTAGGGATCCACCTACAACTTGAAGTTAAGATTTATTAAAAGTCGTAACTCAAGTACCCCACACCCGAGTAAATACCTAGATGGATTTTTCAGCAAATAAATAAGAATGATTTATCAATACAATATGGTCCTTCATTACAGCGGTTATAGTTCAAATTTAGTGGTTTTTTGGTATTCGTAAAGTTACAACTTATTACACTAACAAGCTCAGATTCTCTGCTCACGTGCACGTACTTATTTTTATCAGCATGATTTTTTTTTCTCCCGAAACTTCGTACTTTCACTTTTTTTTTTCAAAAAAAAAATTCAAGACTTGAATCGGCAGTCGCTGGAAATGCTTTTCCTGGGAAATGAAACGTGTGTGCTTGCATTTTATCAGTTTTATTTGCATCATTAAAATCATTTGGTGGCGATGGCAAATAAAAAGCAAAACAAGTTTGTCTTGACTAAAATATACGCTGTGCATCTATATATGAACGTAGTACATAGTACATATACCAGTTCCAGTAACTTGTTAATACTGAGCCTGCAAAGTCGGAGCAAAATCCCTTGAAACATGCATCACACAAGCAAGTTAAACAGATGGAGAAAATGAAGAATGTAGATAAAAACCAGGTTTCCATTTTATGATGCTATAAGAAGAAGAAATGTTAATGTGGGTGTCGTAAAACTCCTGGAGGAGCTGTATATGATGCGGAGGATGTGGCAATAATAAAAGTTGAATTTTCTTTTCCTCAATTACATGTGGAAATGCAAACGAAAGACTACCGACTCATTCTCATTCGGTTTCTGATTTCAAAAAAATAAAAGGCAGTGTAAAGATTTGTAATGATTTGATTGCAACCGCACGAAGAAGATGTGAGCTTGTAAATGTAACAGAAAATTGGCTTTAATTATAAATACGAAACACAACTACTTACAGCATAGAGCGGTATTGAAAGGTAACAAGAGAGAGAGAGAGAGAGGAATGTAATACAAAAATCTAGAGACAAAGACAATCTTTTCTCATGTAATTTTGTTCAAAGTGAAAAAAATGAGTTTCCAACTGTAATGCAAAAAGGAAGGTAAAAATGCGTCATGTAAATGTCAACCCAAACCTCTTTACCAAATGCATATATACTTAAAAAATGCATCATACGTTGCTAAAAACAAAAGTGACTCTTTTATGTTTGTAAAATGAAAATGTGAAAAAAAAATTCGCAGTAGGATAATAATCAAGTAAAATATTTACTTTTCACTATACATTACATATCCATTTTGCTGTTGATTTGATTTTGATGAAAGATGGTTTTGACCTCTTCCATTGTCTCTTCTGTTCTTCTTTTCATTTACCAAAACATATCTGGCCTATAGTGTTTCATGGCTTAAATGCAATTGGGTCAGGAGAAAATCCTTAATGTCGAAATGAATAGCATTCCTTCCGGATGTGCCTCCAAAAAATATATGCGTATTTCATCGATGCCACATTTAGTCTGTCTATACATTAGTCTTTTTACCTTTTGTATTTTCACCTTTACAATCTAAAAATAGTAGGGGTCCTTCCCTACAATATAATTCGATGGTTTATCATTTCCTTCCATTCTTAATTAAAGCCAAATTCTAAGAGTGAGATCAGGAATCCAATTTATTGTCATGGATTTTTTTCTGCTCCTATTCTACTCTTTCTAATAGCTTATGGCTTCATCCATTCTCTAGGTGATCTTGTGAATTCGACAGTGAAGAGAGTGAGCTTGGGAAAGGTTGCTTAATGCTTTTTCTCAAAGAGAGACATTAGCGAAAAGACAAGATGAGGATTTTGCCGTTTTATTATATAAATATATTTTTTGTTTCCTTTTAGCTCATCTCGATCCGCTTTTCCCAAGCTATTTCCATGAAACGCTGTGTTTTGAAAAGGGCATTCTGTATACCTATATATTATTCCAGTCGGAAAGTTAATGGATTCTCTCTCTCTTTCTATCTCTCCCTAAAGTTTACATTAAGCCAATGAAACTAAATAGGCCCAAGTGATATACGTAATCTGGAAAAGTGGAAACAAACTCAATCAACATTTCCCTTGAATTAAGTCAATGGAACTTTGAGCCCTTAAACAAACAGAGTGAAATCGTTACTCAAGCAGACAACTTTTTATCTCCCCACAAACAAAGTTGAACCTGGAGCAGCACGTCATCATATTTTCCATTATTTTACCCTTTATGCTACAATTTTTTTTAGATTTTAGAAATGGTAATAATGAGAATGGTTCTTGTGTCGTGTGGACATTTCTACTATGCAATAAAATGGGAATTGTGTTATAAAAAGTAGCATTTTTCTCGACAGGAAATGGTAATTTGCAGGCAATTTGTTGTCGTGGGTGTGAGCCTGCATCTTTACCAAGTACTACTCCAGCAGATGTTGTTCAAGAAGATGATCGTCATCATATTATTCCAGGTTTTTCTTGTTTTTTCTCTATTCCCACACTTTCTTTCACTTGCGCCTCGCTCTTCTCCCGAATACTTGGCCAGTGAAATTAACATCTGCCTGTGCATTTTCACCCAGTTCAACCGCTGCTGCTGCTGTCACTTGAGCTTTTTCTTCTGCGGTTGTAGTTCATGGCAAAATGTCAGTGTTTCCCAGTGGTTGTGGTGAAGTATAAATTGGTAATATAAAAAGCAGACAAAATTTGTAACAGAGGTAAATCCTGTCGCTGGTCGGTTGAAAAAGGGGAAGTACATAACTGCAACATAAAAAATGTAAGAGTGCTCGACCCTGTCATCAACTATTAGCTTTTATGGGTGCTATATTGTACATACACACTAAATCGCTCTCAACGAGACAACAATAAAAATTGCGTATCGTTCTGCCAGAAAAAAAATTCGGTTTCATTGAGCATGATGATAACATTGACATATATTTCGTCTTGGAATTCAACTAGAGAGTTTACAAAGACATGTCGTTAGAAGACGCGCATTTATTTGTGACATAGGAACTGTTCACTTTATGTGTTGGAATGTAAGAAGAAGAAAATTCTTGCTGAAAAAGTACATCTTATCTTTTGAGGTCCACTCACTGCCAATGATGATGCTACCACGTGCGACATGTGTGTACATTGTATATAAAGTCAGTGTAAAAAAGTCCACAGATGAGAAATATCCTTTGTGCTTAGGGTTGATATCTGATATATGCTTGATGGAACTATAGCAAGCCAACCGCGCGACCCCAAAGTGGCTCCATTTTATTATGACTTTGATGATTACCAAAATAAATTTATAAAAAATGGGAAATGCTTATAAAATTGGGAAAGATGTCACAAAAATGTCAAAAAAAATCATTAGGAATATGGCAATAAGAAAAATAGTAAGCATTTAGAAAATCGTACAAAAGTGAAATGAAAAAAAAACGTTGTACATATTTTGAGGATTTTAATGCGATGCGTGTGGTGCGTACTACATATAACTAGACAAACTTTACTCAACTTTTCATTTCTTTTCTGAGTCATCATCCACAGCTGCCACCCATTTGGCAAGCAACAAATGTATGGACTCAAATATCGCAACTATTTTGATGGTACCCGTCAAAGGAAACAGAAAAAATTATGATTACCTATAAATGGTAATCATAATCTCTGACTTTTTTTCTCCCATTTTGTTACCTTTTGAAAACTTGATCCTCAGAACAAAAGAGCATATTTGCACTAATACATAAGCGTGTACGCTTCCATTTTATTAGGCAAATATTGTATGCATATCGAAAAACGAAGTGCAAAAGAAAATAGAAGTCTTGTTGGCATTCGCATTCTGTGAAAGACATTCGTGTATGCCTTCTTAATTATAGCTTCTTTTTTTGTGGATCAATAATTTTAATTAGAGAAAACACTTCTTTTTGCTTCCACATTGCTTGCTCAACAATACAAATGGATGTGTAATAGAAAGATGCTAGATATTTGACCAAACTTTCTTTTTCGCGTACTTGCTTTTTACTGTATTTACTCTACTGATTTTAACTTCTAAATCCTCTTTCATTATTTTTCTTTCAGTCCAATAAAACCAACTAGATTCGAGAAAGGATTAGAACATAAAAGTAAAGATTTTTTATATTAAACTAGGTATACCTATTCCATTAGTTGCTTTGGTGGTTAAAATACAAAATGAATTGGAAGCAAACCCTAGTAGTTCCAGAAATGTAGGTAGTATATATCAAAGTCAGCCCAGCGTAATAATATCCAGTTTAGAACAATTTCCTGGAGACATTGTGGGATTAGGGGATACGGTGTATTCGAAGGGATTTTTTGAAATTGCTCAGTTTGCGGAATTGGAAAAAGGAAATAAAGTCAAAGGAATCGGATTTTTTGTCATCTTCATCTCATCAGAATCAAGATACAAAAGCCTTATGAAACCAAAGGAACTGGCCAATATGAAAACTGTATCGATTGCAGTTAAAGTACTTATGATTATGATGCGTATTGTTTTTAGTTTCCTTTATGTTGGAATCTTTTGTCCTTCTGTGGATGATGTCAAGATTCTTGACTCAAGAATCAAAAATTTTGGGAGCCATGCATCATTGTGCGTGCGCAAACCTACGCATGGATGCATTTATCCAATTCATTTTGACGAGGAGTAGTAATTCTCAAACGTTCTGTGTCCTGATGGGTATGTGTACAAGAATATAAGCCGTAAAAAATCGTAAAACGTCTTCTCAGTTATTTCATCCCCATATGATTGCATGATAGAGATTTTAGCGCATGTTGCAAATACCTAATCCTTTGGTGGTCGTAAAGTTTGAAAAATCCTATTCTTCCTCTGAAGAAACTATAATTTCCGGAAGGAATCTTCTTCTTGTTTGACGGAGAAAATTTTTGGTATTATTTTGGTCCATTTCCTGTGATGTTTATTGAGTTGTGGAAGCAACTTTGTTACAAATCTCTGCTCAACACTAACTCGTAGTATGTAGCAGACCACACTACGCCGAGAGTTGATTCATTTATCTTTATCTTGACTTTTTCCAATTCTATGCATTGCTCTCTGCTTTTACGTTTTACGAATGCTTATGAACTAGAAACTAACGGACTTGCAACCAGTCAGCATTGTAATTTTGCCTAATATAAAAATATATAGTGATGATGAGAATGATGTTACCAAACCAAGTTTAGAAAGGTATGCCGTTTTTCTGTTGGTGTGTTTTTTGGTGTTGCCAAATATAACCAATAAATCTGCTTTAAATCGATTTCTCCGACTTTCAAAGCAAAAGTTGCTGCAGACAAAAACGGTATAAAAGAAGGAAGGACGCCATTTATATGTGGACACCAAATCTGAAATGAGTTATTTCAAAAGATACATAATATGCAGGTATGTATATATAATATTATGTTCGTTAAATGTAACGTGGACTGTCACAAATAACTTGGAGCTAAACTGTCGGATATACATACACATAAATCTTATGGTTAAAACTTAAAACAAAAGTTGTAATAACAAGTAGTAATGCTCAATTGAATTTTTAAAATGTAAGTTTTTAATTCATCTACAATTTCATGTTTAATTAAAATGAGTTTCTTTCTAAGCTGAAAAATCACTATAACCTACTGTTGTATTCATAAATGCATGCTCAATTTCTCAATAATGTAACTTTTGATATCAACAAACAGTTAGTAAATTGTTTTAAATTCCCAGTTGTAAGA
>JAHZNC010007195.1:0-11695 GCA_027744095.1 Zhuqinia jingwanae | reverse complement strand
ATAAACATATACCATCTTCATAGTTGTGGCTTTCAACTTCTGTTTTGAACTTCCTCTTCCTTAATTCGCTGTCCTCATCTTGGTCATCATTGTCATTAGTTACCAAAGGTTCCCTTTCCCGTGATGCTGTTGACGTATTGGTGTTGTTGGGCAGGTCCTCCTCGGTGGAATCTTGCGTATCAGTGGAATGACCTGAATCAATTTGGATGCCAGTTAATAAAGGAGGTATTGTTCCCACGGAGCTACAACACTCCCTGGAACTATTCCTATCCGTTGAGTTGGAATGATGACTGTTATTATTGGATGTTTCCGTTGAATCTGTAAAGTTCTCAATGGCATAGTACTGATGAAATCTAATTTCAAGAAATATTTAATTTTTTTAACAATTAATAATAATAACAATAAATTTTCTTACCAGCACTTCCAGTATTCATTTTGCTGGAAATGTCTTCACTACCCCCTTTTTTTTCTGTTCCCGTTGCGACTCCAACTGGTTCGGCCGCCTTTACTTTAGGTAGCTTCTCTAATATTTCCACTGCGCCACTTTGATTTGTTTTCTTTAGTGAATCTAGAAGCACCTGATACCCATCCTTTCGAGATGGAAGTAGCTCATATAATTTGTTTGTTTTTGAAAACGGAGTGCTCTGGTAAATTCAAAGAAAAAACTTGGTATCATAAATATATTTACCATATAATTTAATTCAACTTTTTTTACCTCGGCATTTATCGCCTGGATATCTACTGCATGCAATACACGTTCACTTTCAAATGTTGCAAGGAAAATGGGCGAAATAGTTGTGTGTTCTATCAAATCTCTTTTATTTGCTAGAATATGATCCTTTTCAACACTGTCCATTTTTTACCCGTATTTATTTTCACTTATTTGTCAGAAAAGATCTGTAAATTCCATAAAAACCATCAAAATAAAAAAAATTATTATTATTTCACAATTATATACTGTTCCATAACATAACTTATTGAGAGCTTGCAATGAAGTGTATTTAAAGTAGCACATTTTTTTAATTACTTAAATAATTTACCTTTGGTTCCGTTTATTAGATCAGGCATATACATTTTCGCTAAAAAAAACTTCGAATTGTTAATTATTATTTTGTAATAATTATTGTAAAATTAGCAAACTAGTTACATATGTTTAAATGTCACTGAAAAAAATAACAGGTATTATAATTATTAGTTTAAGAGCTAAAATTGAAGCAAATGTTTTATAATATCTATAAAGAAACTATCATAATTATTCTGCTCTTTGATAAAGTTAACGAAAGCTTTAGCTATTAAAAATAAATCAATCCTTCTAGCCAAAAATGTTTACTTATAGGTTGGTTATCTATCATACATAATATGCAATAGGATTAATGAAGTATTATTATGTGGTTTAGTTATGTGGGTTTTGGTGCAAGAGAAAGAAAAGAAGAAGTACAAAGAAAGACGTACAGGGCAGGAATAATCATCTTTATTTCTATTCTCCTATATATAGTTTTGTACAAACGTTTTGAGCTCCCTGAACAGAGCTAATAAAAATACATAGTAACACAATAATTCTATGGTGCTCTTTAGTGAGCTGCGATGATGACGTGGGTGCTGGCCCGACGACAGCACAAGTTGCTGAGCTAGCCAGGTTCCCACGCTCTTACTCTACGAACTGTACGTTATCGCATTATTATTAAATTCCTATTATTATTAGTCATCTTACTTAAGTGACCAAACGTTGGCAGTTACGTGTACCAACGTAACACCCCCATCATTAAACCTTGAACGTCCCCGTTCAAGTCACTTAAACATGGAGGAATGTAATTTAATCTAGCCCTGTCCCTTAATCAAAACAAGTAACTTACATAAGAATGAGCAAACATGAATGAAAGTGGTAGCTATTGAATATCAGTAGTATAGCTGTATTGATATATTAAGTTAACTTAGTGGAATAACCATAGTGGTATAATGCATTGAATTGAACATAAAGGTAGTAAGTGGTATGTACAATGTGACGCGATGTCAGGAAAAAGTGACCAAATTGTATTGTGTATAATTAACAAAGTGAAGGTGACAAACAACCGTAAAAACGGTACTGTACAAACGGATATAAAATATTAGAAAACAAAAGGTTGAAGCTGGACATGGAAATAATTGTATAATGTTGGAATTGAGTGAAATAAAATTGGACAGAACATACTGTCATGGCGTAGACTGTTGTATCTTTAAAAATATTGTATGTCGAAATGGTAACTTGTATATTGGTAACGTAAGACCTTAAATATATAGACAGAACATACTGTCATGGCGTAGACTGTTTTATGTTTAAAAAAAATATTGTATATCGAAATGGTAACTTGTATATTTGTAACGTAAAACCTTAAATGTGTAGACAGAACATACTGTCATGGCGAAAAATTTTTTTTTTTGTTTCTGCTTTGAGCATTCTTTTGAGCATGATTTTTATAAGATTTGGCACTGGTTCCTTGACTATTTACAAATTTTCTTACGACTATGTGTATGGTTATGCAAATTTAGTAAGAGCTACTTAGTTCCAGTGGAAATGTAGTCCGTTGAGCTGGACCCAGATCCGTGATGGGGAACATACCGTCGTTAGCCGTTGGGTGGTCCCTCGATTGCACTGGGTCTGGTTCAGTCAGACTAAGAAAGGACAAGAAAATTTATAAGGTTACTTTTAGGTTGAAGCGTTTTTTTTGTACAACGAAAGCACATAAAGCAGAACAAGGCTTGTAATCTATTATTTACTGGTCGTATAAAAATGAAAGAACATTTGAATAATAAAAATCATATCAAATAAATAATGAAATCAATCAATTTTCAGCAAAAAAAAATAATTAATCGTCGTTATTTTCGCTGGGTTTTCCGGCTTTGTCGGCGAGGGGTCTCCGTGCTAGGGGTGACTTCGGTTGGGGGTTGAGTGAGGGTTGTCTCGGTCTGCTGAAACGTGTTCTCGGGATCTTCGGGGATAAGGTAGCTGCTGGGGGCAGCGCGGTATGCTCGGCAGATGAAGTAGATGGTAAGCGCAACAATGATCACCACGAAGAAGACGTTGACGCTCAGGACGATGATCAGGGAAGTCTCCAAAGTGGAGATGGCGGAATCAACCGGATGCTGCGCTGAGGTCCGAGTGAAGAAAGCGTTCAGAGAAGCCCACAGTGGAAGAGTGCGGGACTGCTGATAGAGTAACCACACGACCGCTGCAGAAAGTACGAGATTCCAGACGAACGAGAAGCTTGGCAAAACAAATGCGCTGTGGTGGATAAGCTTCGGGATTTTCCGATGGATAGCGAGTATATGTTCAGGAACGGTGATCTCGACTGAGGGAAGTTCCAATTTCCAATCTGGGTTGAGCACGTCGGAGAGGTTTCCATATGTATTGGTTTTGTGTTGAGTCATGATCGAGATTTGTTGGGAGCTCGGTGGTGTCCAAACAACGGGGATCACATGGGTAATTTCTGTGGGTTTGTTAAACAAACCCGGGCATGGGAAGTCTGGTTTCAATGAGGGAAGGTCGGGCATCTCAATAGAGCAGTAACAATTTAACATTACTTCCAAGCTGCCCTGGGTTGGGGCGAGGAGGGGTGTGGTGGAGTTAGGACACAGAAGAGTGGATCCATTGGGAAGTCCAGAAATGACGTAGCGGTGTTGGTCGACGTGAGCGACGACCATGTCACGTAAAGGGGTGCATTCGATAAGGCAGGCGGCGTTGAGGGATTCGATAGTGGAGTGCTGAAGAAGACGAAGAGGGCAGTTGGAACCGTGAAGAAGGTTGGAGTGTTGTCGTGGGATTTTGCAGAGCCCGGTCGCAGGTATACAGTGTTGTAGTTCAGTCCCAGCAAGTACTGAAGTGTCAGCGCCCACGGAAACAAGGGTAGAGTCCAGCCGGATATGGCAAGTCTGGTCGTTCCAGCGAAAAGGGGCTCTCTTGATGGAGTACAACTTCCGGGATGGGTCCTTGGTGATAGGAATGTTCAGGCGTACTGTGATGGCATCTCCTGAGATGACACAGGTTACGAGCTGCAAGCGATAGTATTTGCCGACGTGGTTGTCCGAGATGGCTAGGGTGTAGTTATGTTGACGAAGTGGGGATGACAGCTCGGTAAGGTCTCGTAGAAGATCCTCTTGAGATAGGATGGTGGTGCTCAGCAGCTTGTTATTACAGTGATTGACAATGGTTGTCAGGCGTAGGGTCTCAGCCGTCCAAAAATGAAGTTGGATGTTGGACGCAGAGATAAGGATGTCGTACAGTTGATTATTCTGAATTTCTTGTGTAACGTTGTCCAGATAAATGGCATTTCTATTGGAGACGTTCGCCAACTTCTGGATTTGTGTCTGGTACTTCCTGAAGGCGGCATTGTATTTCCGTTGGAGTTCGTTGGTTTTGTTTGATATTTTGATTAGTGACTGATGATCTTCGATTATGGAGTCCTTGGTAGCCTTCATAAACGACGAAATGGCTTCGTCATCGGTGTAGATGTCAGAAATGTCTTGTTTGGTGGCGACGTCACAGCAGTAGCCCATGAAGTCTCCAACAAAGCCAAAGATCGAGCGTCGGTTTCGTTGGCGTAAATGGGGAAGGTCGAAGGTTTCCTCAGAGCTATCGTAATCGGGAGGAGGCATGTTAAGCCCCGACGTAAAGGGTGAAATGGAAGTAAGGATGGTATCCAGCGTGGTAGCGGTGTGGTGCAAATTGGAGAGAGCAGCACGTCGAGCGGAGCAAGGGATGGAAGATTTGTCCCGGCACACATCCTTAATTACAGCAGTGGAGTGCACAAGGGCAGGCTTCGGAAGATGGAGAGTGTAGAAACGAGGGATGATGGAGTCATAAAGGACGACATCCTCCACGGAGCTTATGTAAGCACCCGTGGTGATGCGTATAGGGGCTTGGTAACTGGAACAGTGTTGGAGGCCGGCGAGTAGCAGGATAACCCTGAACCGCATGACGGGTGATCTGTAATAAAAAAATAAGAATAGCGTTAATAAACTTACTGAGTCAGCCTAAGAGCTATCCTCAATGGCCACCATAGTGGGGTAGGAAGGGAAGGAGATTTGGGCACTGTCGGCGAATGTGCCCACGCCCGTTGCAGCGGAAGCAAAGGCGTTGTTCATCGCGGCGTCTATTGTAGTGTGCGGCATGGCGGAACCCATGATTCCGTGGTCCCGGGTGTCGGAAGTAGGGTCGTCGGAAGCGTCTTCCCTGGAAAGGTGGAGGAGGTCTTCCGTGGCCCGCTCCAGCAAGTACTTGATTATCGTGAGGGTCGTTTCGTCCTGGCTCGTGCCCGGCTCCACGATTCGCGGGGACTTCGCCGTCAGACTGGTCAGAGTCGGAGGGTGAGTATACAAGGTCGTAGTATGCGGGGCTGCGGGGAAGAGCCGCTGGGGCATTCATGCCTTGGTTGAGACCAATGTGGTCGACGATCCCATTGCCATTGTCGTCTCCCGGTTGGAGAGGGTCGGGGACCACAGCCTGATTGCCGTTTTGGTCTTCAGTAGGGGAAACTGGCTCGTAGAACAGCGATCCTGGTTGGTGTAGGGAGTAATCCATAAGGGAGGGAGATGTGGTGTCGTCTCCAATGGTCAAAGAGGCCATCATGGACTCAACGTGACCAGTGAAGGGGGTTATGACGGCAGTAAGGGTAGCTCTACTTGGCCCAGGTACGCAACCGCGGGACGTTCCGGGTTGCTCGTCATGAGTGGTGGAAGATCTCTCTTCCCCAATTGCACCCTCGCCAGGTGAAGTGGTTGGGGGTCCGTGGGAAATGGTCACTGAACATGGGTCTGTTAATTGTTGGATGTGTACCCAATCTGCGGACGGAATAGACAATTCAATGCGTAAATCTGAAGTGCCTATCTCAATGATGTCATTGTTTGTCGCATTAGTAAATGTCGGTGTGTGCAGGTAACCTAGAATGGAGGATGAGTCCCGATTATCCTCAAACGTTAACTCGGCGCTGGGGATGGCCATCCACTGAAAAACGTCAGTGGGAAGAATTTTGCAGAGAGCGTAGAAAATGTTGGGGACAGCTCTGGGGTGCCGGAATATCTCTGCCCAAACGAAAGGTGTGCAGGCTCCTATGTTGTGGAGCTCAGCCAGAAACGACCTCTTGATCATGGATTCGTAGAGAGAGAAGTAAATTGAGTCACTAGGGTTGACAGTTTGGCTGAAGACATCTTGAAGATTAACTCGGGTCGTGACGTTAGAGGGCATCCAGAGTCCGACGATGTCTTCGGGGCGCACATGGAACAAGACCTCGCAATCAGCCAGGCCGGTGCTGGACAAGCTGCTTCTTGAGGTCCTTGTAATATGGACAGGAGATACCACACCAGAAAGTGGGTTGTGTGCTGTGAGGACGACCGAAGCTGTCCAGTATTCGTCCAAGGGTGAGGATGGATCTTTTTCTACTATCAGGCACGAGATCTGACGTCCGGGTTCGCGCCACAGTTGGGAAGAAGGAGGAGGTGTGCTCGCCATCGTAAGCTCTGAAAGAAATTTGAAAGTTTACTTGTTTCGTCATTTTACTGGGAAAATGAATTAACGTTTACGAGTGGAATGAACGTGTTAGTCACATAGCAGCAGTGGGACACGTGTTAGATTTTTAAAGCAAAATGTTAGTACATTTGGTCTGCTGGGGGGAGATCCGAATCGTAAGGGTCGAGCTTTAGCTCTGACCCTGGTGATGAGGGCGTCCTGTGATTCCATGGGGTATGGTAAAACGCGGCGTATTTTGTATTTACCGGGTGCAGTCCTGAGTACAACTTCCCCATTTGGGAGACAGTCGTCGTTTTTCGGCCAGGCTGCATTTGGCGTAATGATTTTGGGTTTGCGCTTGTGCTTGGGCTTGATGGGGGCGGTTGGAGCGTGGAGTAAGACGGGCCCGCCTTGAGTGTGGATAAGCCCGTGGTAAGGGCAGGTGGTGGAGGTCGGTTCTGAGGACCCCCACAACAACTGAAAGGCTTGATTGCAATGGAAACATCCGTGCACTCCGGTTGATTTCAAAATACCTGCGGTTGGTTGTATGTCGGCTGGTGGGGAGAGGTTCATAATTTTTGCCATGCCAAGTAACTGAACTTGCTGTTGGACGTGACGGTGGCGGGGCAGGCAATAGCTATCGGTTTGTGTTTCCATATTGCTGTAGGTGCGGGGTAATTCAGAAAAGCGAGAGTCAAAAACTTGTTGCTGGGGAAATAAGGTGAAGAGTCGGAGCTCCATTCCAGTGGGTAAAGACAGGGTCACCTGCAGTCGGGATGATATGAAGCGGACACTTACGGCGCAGCCGCGTGATATTAATTCGGGCGTAGTGCAGGGTTTTGGGGAGCTGGAGTGCAAAGGCATTGGATTTCTAATCGTTCCGCCAAGGAGTGGCGATATGGGCTGGACTGTACAGGAGGGGCATCCCCGGTGTCAATAGTGTAGCTGAAGCGTGGACATGTCTGCAGGTCCATAGACGACCAAGCAAAGACGTGACCAAACTTGCGGAGTAACGTTTTTATCTTTGTGGCTTCTTCAGGCGGTAGGTCGGGGTTAATGTTGAGTGACTGGAGTTGCTCGTCGTTGAGCTCCTTTTGACGAACAGGGGGTGTGGGGTCTGGAGTGATGAACGTTAGATCGGGATCTGAGGTTTCTTCTGCAATAGCTACGACCATGCCCCGTGGTAGGAGTTTGGGATAATGTTCTCGGTTCACGACGAAGACGTGCGGTAGGTGAGTGGTGTGCGATGAGGGAGGAGGCTGAATGAAGGGAACAAGTGATACGCCGTACTTGAGGGTCAAGGAAGGAACTGGATCGACGAGTAGTGGGGTATCGGCTGGAATCCCAACTGAGATGGAAACAGGCAGGCGTTGAATAGATTTGGGGGGAACGGTCGTAGTGTGCATGTTGCGTACCCGTATGGGAACATGTTCAACAATAATGTTGTTGTATTCGCTGGTGCTGGGGCGGTAGTGAAACTTTACCTTAGTAGTATCGTTGAGGGTGAGGGTCTGAGAGGGGTAGTGTATATGTGCCGAATGGCGAGCCAAAAAGTCATTTCCTAAGATTACAGAGAAGGGACAGGACTCTAGTACATAAAAAGTGTGTGTAAAGGTATGGCTGCCAAGTTTGATTGCACAAGTAGCGGTACCTAACAGAGGCATCTTCGTGCCGTTGGCAACGCGTACTTTTGTCGTTGATGACAATTTGTATGGAGGGGGAATAACAGCACCTGTAACAAAACTGGCACATGCCCCTGTATCAATGAGGGTCTGACGTGGGGTATTAAGAATTTCCGTGTCGCAGAACACGAGCATTTGCGGGAACACGGTGTCTACATTTATATTGTTGATTTGTGGCGTCAGTGGATAGGTTTGGAACTCGGAAGTTGGAGAACGTTGTACTGTGTCGAGATGTGGCGTTGAGGGTAGACAGTTAGTAGTAGTTGTGTTGGTAGGTTTAGTTGCTGACTCCTGGAACTCTGTTGTAGATGTGATGGTTTGTGTTGGGCCCGGAGATGTAGTAGTTAGGGGTTGAGTAGGGGTTGGTTGGAGAACGTCCGCCGATGGCCTGCCATCGGCGACACCTAGTTTTCCGAGTTCTGATCTTGTCGTTGACGAAAATTGTACATAGGGGGGCGTGGGGGTCGAGTCGGGCAGTCACGGAGTAAGTGTCCTACTGATTTACAATATCGGCAAAATGGTTGCTCTCGGCATGATGCGGCAATGTGACCTGTCTGGCGACAGTTCCAGCATATTGGTTGACCATCGTTACTGACGGAGTCACTATACCGGATCGGGTTTGTGGTGGGGACAGTATGGCTAGCGCGGAATGCAGGTGGTGGTGTAGAAAGTTGTGGTGCACTTGTACGAGGGTTAACGGGGCTTGGCGTGGGCTTTGGGGGTGTGCCCACGGCGTTCAGTTGGAGGCAGTTAACTTGGACCAGGTCGTTCACCACGGTCGTTAATTTCTGCACGTCATGCTTAAGATTCGATTGGTTCATAAGTTCAAAGTATGGGGAGTCGTCACCAAAGGTGTGGCGTGCGTCTTCGAGTTTGTGTAAATATGTTCGAAGGTCGTTAACAGTGTTGAAGTCTCTGGCCATGACTTGGCTGAACATGACAGGTGGGAGACCGCGGGTAATAAAATGAATCTTTTTGTTGTCTGACATTGTCATGTCGACAAGTTTACAAAGCCGAATGACGTCAAATAAGTATGTATCAACTGACTCGCCGGGGGTCATACGGCGACGTCGGAGTTGGGTTTCCGCGCGATCGGTACCACCTCTCCGAATGAAAGCTTGCAAAATGGCTTCACGGAGTTGACTCCATGACATGCAGCGGTGCTGGAGCCCGTCGACGTACTCTCTGTACCATTCTGATGGCACAGGGCTGAGGAGAAGAGGAAGAGTAGCGAGTTTATGTTCGTTCGTCCAGCCTTGGGACGCAGCAACCGTCTCAAAACGGCGCATGTACTCCCGTATGTCGTGTTGGTCGGGGTCAAAAGGCTGAAGAACTGCGGGGGCGATGACTTGAACAGCCGAGTGAGGCAGGCTGGGTATTTGTGGAGTAAACATGTCGGCCTGGAAGCGTCCAGTGGAAGGCTTGGAAATAGTTGGGGAACTGGGCCGAGTGCTGGGTGGTGTGGGGGGAGGTGTAGGTGATAAATGCCCTGGGTGTGAAGCTCGTGTAAAGTGTAGCTGTGCTTCACGACGGCTCAGGGGGCAGTCCCTAGGATCCGGACGAGTCCCAAATAGGGAGAATGGTGCCAGGGAGGAACTTGAGGGTTGTAGAATTTCTCCCCGAGAAAATGGTGGACTTGAGTCGTCGTAGTCGAACAAAAGTGAATTATATGGTGGGGGTTGATCCCTACGGGAAACGGTATGGTGATCGGAACGTTGGGGATTTTCTTGGCTGCGATTTTGGTGACGTGGAAATCTGCCGGGCGGGTAATCAACCTCCCACTCGGAGTCGTGGGGGGCGTTGATGTGAACCCTAGGGCCACGTGAAGAATGTGAGCGAGAGCAGTTAGGTACTGCAATGGGTGTAGTTGAAGATCTACGAGCAGGGTCGAGGTCTGGAAAACTGTTAACTGTGCGGGGTGGTTGGACCCCAACGGAGGAGTGTACCGACGGTGGGGTTATGCTGAAGTCTGGGCAATCAAAGTGCGGTAAATGAGAAGATGTTCGCCCTGCAGGGGCTAGTCGATAAGGGTCCTCAAAGCGCTGAAATGGATCGTATCGGCCGGGAGCAGGTTGGTTACCCATGGGGGGAAATGTCGGGCGTTGGGACATGGAAGGATGTGCGGGTTCGGCTGGGGTGCTTCCACTGGAGTAGCTAGCTGTGTCGGTGCCCCGTGAGGGAAATGTGGTAGTTGCGGGATCGGTGCTAGGGTTGGGCTGGTTGTGGAATTCCCAAGTGGAATCGTTTAGGGGTAAGGGTGGGGTTGGGTTCGTCGGCGACCTTGGTGGTTCGTTAGGGTGTGCTTGCAAAGTATTTTGGTGTACCTGTGAGGTAGGGCTTGAGAGGGCGCAAGAGCTGTCTCCCGAGGTCGTTGCTGATGGGCTTGTGCGGGCTGCTGGCGTAGGCGGTAGTACGTTAATTTCGGGAATTGCGAGATCCCCGTGGGGTTCCTGGGGTGAGGGGGTGTTAAGCTCGAAGCGAGTAGAACTTTGGTGAGAAGTAGGTTGGGATTGAAATGAGACTGGTGTTGATGTAGTGCCTGTGCTTGCCGTAACGGAGGAGCTAGGAGTCGTGTTGGTCAACTCCGAAGCAGAAGTTAAGTTTTGGGAATTACTGGGGGAAACGGAGTGCTCAGTTCCAGTACGGTCAGGCCCGGAGGACCCGTATTAAAGCGAAGTATTGGTAGTCCGAATTGAAGTAAATCCAGATAAGTCTGTGTGTTCGGGGTCTGTTACTTCGTAGTTGCTGGAGTAATCAATAGAGGGGTTACGTGGACGGGTGTGTGCTAAGTTACTGGAAGTTGTTGATGTCACAGTGTTGGAGGGGAAGATTTGAGGGGCGCCTGTGGGTGCAGTTGAGCAGAACAAATAGGCCAGGGAGTCGTAGGTTGTTGTGGCGGTGTCAGTGGAGGGCTTGACGTCGCGGTCTTGAGAAGGCGAGGTGACACGTGGTTGTGCCGCAGTGGTTGGTGGGAAAAGGTCGTTAGTTAGCGTGACTGTTGAGTGACGCTCAGTGAGCTGGAACTCCAAAGATGCGGCTCCCAGGTGGGATACCGATGGTAGAGTAGCGTCTAGAGTCGCCTGTGTAATGGGGGTTGCTGTAGAATTGGTAGAACTCGCCTGGGTGGTGGTGTTTAAGTTGACGCGAGGAATATTCGCGAGGGAGTTGAAGGGCCGAGAAGTTAAGGGTGTGGTGACTATGCTTGTTAGCGTTAAGGAGTCGGGACAGCTGGACTCTGTAGCAGGTGGAGTGTTCGGGGTGTCCCTGCTCACCAGTGGGGGAGCAGGTGGGCGGAAGGTACTGACTCGGGCGGGAGTGTTGGTCGGAATGGATGTGGAACGTAGGTATGGGGGTAGCTGGTACGCGTTGGGATTATTATAACGGAAACGCTCAGTGTTTGAGCCTTGAAGGGACGGTGGGAACAAAGCCACGCGCGTGGGTTGGGTTCTAAGGGACGAGAAATTAAATGAATAGGGCGTAGTGGAGGGGGCTGTCGGTAAACCGACGGGTTGGGTTGTAAGTGTGGGGACAAGAA
>JAHZNC010007194.1:0-10579 GCA_027744095.1 Zhuqinia jingwanae | reverse complement strand
CCTTCGAAAGCTCGAAAGAAACTTTACTTTACCGCTTTCATAATGACATCCACTGTTACCGTGAATTCTCCTTATGATAATCATCAACATAATATGTTATCTAGGTGGGTAAAAGGCGTAATAATAATAATAATAATACTATTTTTATCATTGTGAATTTTTCTTTTATTATGAAAATGCTGTCGCTGAGGCACTATTTTTTGGTTGGCAAGAGTAAATTACTCGCTACCTGCCTTTTTTTGCTTAAGCTTTTGGTATTGCAAAAAAAAATTGGTTTTGTTCCATTTCCCTAAATGTATCAAACCCTTTAGTCATAAATGTTACTTGTTACACATGTTCAAAAAAAAAAAATCGGTCGAGACGAAACATTTACTTATAAATGTATGCACATACTGCTACGTAAATCTGTCACATTTTTTTTTCTAAAAAGCATGACCGACAAACTATAGTACTGGTAGTCTGAGTATAAAGCTTGGCTATGCGTGTACTCTATTTCTTGATGTCATGGAGGAAGGAAAGACAAGAAATAAAAAAGAGATTCGATATCCTCCATATGTGTGTCTGGCTATGATGAAAATAAAAGGCTGTACACTGTAAAATGTCGTCGCACACGTAAAGATTCTTTCCATGTGATATGGGGGTGGTGGTGATGGGTTTGGTGTGGCACACATGTACAAACAACCACAAATCACCGAGAAATATTAAACTGACACGGGAAACACCAGAGCCAGCCAAGAAATTTCAACTTATGCTAATGAAATGCATCTAAAAACACAAAAATTCTAGATCAAGCTACACACATACAAACATGATGCATGAAATAGATAAATAAAATAAACTTCCATTCAAAGAAAAGGATACAATGACACAACACATCTGCATCTAACTAAATATGTAAATATGTCTTTTTTGTAATAAGAAAATTCCCAACAAGTTTGGATTCACATCAAACGTTTCAATTCTACAGCTAACTCCTGAACTATCTCATCTTCATTTTTTACATACTCGGAAAATTGCAACAACAAGTTTATTATAACATTTGTACGATACATAGTATGAAAAATTGTTACGTGAAACGATCGATAAAAACTACTAGTTTGCATTTGTTATTAGAATTCTTTCAAGAAGGAACGTTCAAAATGCATACAAATACATTTTTTAAACTATCCATATGGTTTAGTAGTCATATGAATATAAGACGATTTACGAAGAATTTAATTCAGCCATCAACCAGTTTGCAGAGATTTTACATGATACATACATAAATACACACGTGAACTATATGCATATATCCCTTCCCTTTCTACTCCCTTTCTTTTCATTCCAAGCCTTTTCTACTTGACGTTGTAAAGAGAGAAGAACTTGTAAAATATCTGTACAAATTATTAACAGCCTCATGGGGAAAAGCAGCAAAATCTAACTCTCCCATGAGATAAGTAGGCAACAGAATAATAATCATCATTAGCCTCGCAATCGAATGTCTCATGAAAGATATATGAACAAACGCAACAACCTCAAACTATTAATTGGCAACTACAGATATAAAAAGCACACAGGTGAAAAAACGGCAAGAAAGTCACAAGAAAAAAAATACTAGATACACCGAAAATAATAAATCTGATATATTTATTATTCATTTAGTCGATTAATAAAATACATTTTACAATAGTAAGATACGTACAGAGTGTTTATTTTTTGGTTATACAGTAGTGTGTGTAGAGGCAGGCAAGAAGGTAAAGGGGTAGACGGAAGATGAAGAGATCTTGTTTCGTGTGTGCATTATGTACTTGAGTATATTATGTTCGTTGTTGATAGTAGCACCACTACCACTAGCATCACCACTGCCGCTACCACCGGTTCTTTGTTTGTTTTGTTCTCAACAAGTTTATATTTCAGACAGACAAGAGAGGAGTTGTAGTGGAGGTAGAAAGTACGTAAAGTATGGCAACGAAGAAAATTTTCCACAATGTTCTGTTCTTCTTTTCTCCTGCTGCTGGCCTGGCTGTTATTATTATGCTGGAACAACAGCAGCATCCACACATTTTACTTTCATCAACAAACCACATATATAAAACCGCATATGACATTATTGTAGTTTCTCTCTAGAAAATGCACATACTATATAGCACATGTTTCGGCAATTCACACTTTTCTTTCTGGTTCGTCTGTTTCTATCTCTTCTTCGTGTTACATGATGTTTTCTTTGTCTCGGTTTTATGTGTAATAACATTCCGTTTCACTACTCTTGGATAAAAGTTTAGCTGGTAGAAGCGTGTAATGTATACGCACATAAATATAATCAGGGAGGAGGAATCATAGTATTATTACCCGAATAAAACGAGTGACAGCAAGGCAGTAAGCAGAACCACTTGTACCGCCGCCACCACCACCACCACCGCCACAGCTAATAATAAGCGTAATAACTGGTTATGGTACAGTAAACTGTACGGGTACGTACATACCTACATCCGTACAGACACAGCGGCGCAGCCAGCAACACAAAATAAAATGCTCATGGAAAACAGTGAATGACACTCGTCTTTCAAACTGCACAAATAAAATAGACGACTTCAGTGACATCACTGACAACTTGTCAGAGAGAACATAAGACGGACAACTGCGAGTTCATGAGAGGAAAAAAGTTTGCTACATATATGCTATGTATATTTTCACATGCATAAAGTGTGATAAAATATATATAAATATTATTATCATCATCATTATTATATTAGTGTTTCTGTTATCATAATCATTTAATGCTATGGCACGACGACACTCTTGCCTTGTAAAATCCTTTTCTTTTTTTTTGCATAATGGCCACAATATAGTTACATGTTCAGAGTATTTACAGAGCTTCGAAGAACATGTGCAAAAAAAATATTCCTGTCTCTCAAGTCAATTACTTATTATGTCGTGGTGCCAGTATATATACATAATAATAATAGATGTCCCTATGAAATGTAGCTGAGAAGCTCTACTGTAAGCCATTTCATATGATAGGTAAACATTGTGTATACTTATAAACATGACATTTCATTGGAAAGAGTGAGCTTTCAAGAAAGTTTCTGATTATTATTATTATTATTATTATTATTGCACGGCAAAATTAAATGTAATATGTATGAGTTGTTAGTCGATCGAGAAAGCAAACTTTGTGGTGCATGCAATATCCCTCTCTCTTTCCCTCTTTTCGTATTATCTCAGCAGAGTGTAATACTACAATATATTGTATATGATCTCTTATATAACAATAATAACATGTTACATATCACATCCTTGCTTGACGTAATGTATTTTTATTATGACAGTGTGATCATAAAGAAAACAGTAAAAGAAAACAAAATCCGGATTGGCTCGTGAAATTTGTAGACAGAGCTTTAATCCAAAGCAAACATTACCATTACACTGAAAAGTAATAAGCCAAAGCTAACCTCAACTCAAACTCAACTGATGATGATGATGATGACGATATTGATGGTGAATGCATCATACTAGCAGTAGTATTGGGGAATTAGAGTTCTATAATAAACAGAGAGATATAGAGAGGCCCATGTAAACCAAACCCTCTTGTCAGGAGAGCTACTGGGAATGATGCGAGAGAGAGAGAGAGAGAGAGAGAAGAAAAGAGAAAGGAAACAGGGGCAAAGTAAAGTCATTCACTAACTTCACCTTGTGTGAATGGAGCACAGATAGGGTTTATAAAGATGAATATTATACACACGACTAACCGTATCACAAAACACAATACCAATTAAATGACAGCAGAAGCAGAAAACGGCAGCTATCTAACCTTTTTCCTGATATTACATTATCAATTATACTTTTATTATTATTACCTGTATACAAGTACAAGTTTCATGGAGAAGAGAGCAAGGGGGGAAATGGCTCACATGATATGAAGCATTTAATATATGACATGTGTGTATCCACGTAATGTAATGGTCGGATGGCACAGATTCCAATTAATTTCCACTGGGTATACACTGTTTCTCGGAGAGTAATGCCATGCAAGTGTTCTGACTTGTTCATACAATAGTACTATGGTCCAGCCAGGCAAAAGGTATTTCGGTTTGATGATGGAGGAGGAGTGAGGAGAAGGAGGAGGTTGGTTGGTGGTGGTGGCTTTGGAGCATGATTCATTTTTTTTACCTTTAAAAAGGCTTTAAGTTAAAGCTTTCCATTCCTCTTATACCTCCCCGTTTTTTAATGCTGCTCACCACCGTGATCATAATTCAATAGTAAAAGCGTACCTATATTAAGTTTATGGATGGACGGATAGAAGCTCACATTTATGGTTAAAAGGCATGTAAGTGGTATGTATTAAACAAACCGGTCACAGTGAGCACAACAGACCAAAGCAATATTAAAGCTTGTATAGTATGCCAATCATGATCGTCGTCTTTGAAACTGGTTTTTTTTTGCTTGTGTCTGTCTGAGGGCATAATATGATTCAACTAGTAGACAGTGTGGTGGTGGTGGTAGTGATAGGATAGTGGTGGCGAGTGAGTGAATACAGTGAAAACGTGGAATGCATATTATTTTTTATTATCACAAAACGTATGCAGAAAGAAGATGACTGTGTGTATTATAAAATGTTTTTTTTACTGCTGCATTAATTTACATGTTTCAATGGATATGAACAGCAGGAACAGCAGCATAGTATTATTTTCTCGAACTGTGTGTGTGTGTGTCTTGTGTTGTAAGTAAAACCAGATCGGAAGGCTGAGGGAGGAAAAGTTCATTGGTCTAAAATTAGCCAGCTTATTGGAAAAAAACTTTGTTTAATAAATTTTTACTATGGTATCCAGTAATAATGGATTATGTAGAGAGTTCCAATGCATTGTAAAATAATAATGATCAAGTATTTATGGATATGCAATGTTTTGTTTTGTGTTTTTAGAAAGAAAAAAAAAGTTTCCTTTATTAGATTCCCAAAAGGTCGCATGAACTTCACATGTAAATATGGTAACATGATATGTTACACTTGAAAGGAGAAATGAAAATCTCGACTCGTCGAGATTCTAGACTCCATTGGGTAGAATGTGGACTGGAATAGGAAAAATGTTTATAAAAATTGTTTGAGAAATTTGACCTACCTCTTCAGAGACTTCCCGGGGCAGCTGTTTGATTTGCAACTGACGACCCCGATGAAACTTGCGTTTCAACTCTTCGATCCTCTTTTCAACGGGATCTGTGGAGTGAACCTCATCCACCCATGAGGCTCCAGTTGATGCTGTGGCTACTACACTTGATGACCACAAATTATCAGCAGCCGCGGATATTAGCTCACGATCATAACAGCCAAAACCACGAGGGGTGGCGGAAAATGCATCCGCCGAGCCCGCAGCCATAATGAGTTTTAAGCAATGGCCGTTTTCACACAACAAAAACAAAACTAATATGACGTACGTGCAAGTATTTATTATATCCCTTTTACACTTATCTATAAAATAAAGTACAAGATCATATACTTATAAGTATTTTTTGGTCTCTTTTACTATCGACTACCAGCGAAAAAAATACAATTTCCACTATTAATAAGGAAATTAGCACGAAAATAAAGAATAATTACTACAAAATATTTCAAAAGGAACAATAGTCCAAAATCCTGCAACAACGTTACATGGTTTCACTTTCTCCTCACTTTAAACACTCACTATATTTTTTCATCAACGTTTGTCTAAAAAAAACTTTATAGCTCATCTATAATCTATATACCTATTTAATATATATTGAACCGGAATGATCAACGAATCATGTCACGTGGTTATAATAGCATTAGTTGAGGTAATTCCACCTGTCATATTATAATATTAACTGTCTATACATGTTCACGTTAAAGCCGGATTTGTTACACGCATCAGTTTACAAGACTTGTGTCGGAAGAGAAAGCACACAGACTGATAGCCTAAGTTGAGTGTCAAGAAGGGAAAGGAAAAAAAATCAAAGTAGCTAAAACCAATTGACGGAAAAGGGTAATATATTTATTTTCACACTCTTTTCATGTACCCTATTATGTTGTCAAAATTTTGTCACTTGTTCTCCACCATCCGCCGGAAAACACGACGCAATCTAATGATGTAGCAGTTCAAGTGACTCCTTTCACCACGTACCATGCGACAAGCTTGACAATTTCCGTATTATTTTCCGTTGTGGAAATAAGATGTGGTGAAACCGGAGACAAAGACAAAATTTCACGGGTAGTGTTGTGTGCACAAAAAGTGGCTTTTCCTCTTGTATATATCGACGTGTTGCATGCTGCCACAAATTTTTGTCTTTTTTTTTCTCTCACCGAGAATGATGTTTATTTCAAGTTTGGACGTGATAATTTTCACTCCGCTTTTTTCTGACAAATGTTTTTTGTTCCTTTTTTTGTACACTTAGAATAAATAAATATATGTTTATTTTCACTAGCTTCAATAGCACCAAGGAAAATAGACAGATGTAATTCGCAAACTTGAAAGGATATGTTGAGAATGAACTGGCTTTAAGAATATAGAGCAAGGAAATTCTTCAATTCATGAAGCCCTTATGAAATTGCGAATGCGGATGACCATGAAAACGTTACTTTTTTCACATTGACAATGCACACTATATGAGCGATGTCATCACTTAATATTTTTTCTGTACGCAACCAACGTCCTTCATACTTTCGTAAAAGCAAACAAATCAAGATTATGTTAAGATGTTTTCAAAAAGAAAAAACTATTTTTTTTTGCACTAAATTTACACATACTATGTTGATTATGTATAAAAAAATTCACTAGTATTACGATTACAGTCTTTTATTTTGCTTCTTGTGTTGTCGGTCTTTTTATAGAAAAAAATAATGAATGTTTGAAAACTGGAGTGATAGGGTTTTAAAAAGTTGAAAGATTAAAAAAAGAGAAAACAATGCCGAGAAGTTGTGTGGTCTCCTATACCTCCGATGAATATGTTGATGTACAAAATGAGTATTTTGTTAATAAATCAGTTTTTTTTATAGAAGAAAACAAAGATCCAAGGTGACAGGTGGTTTGTAAAGAGAATAACTTTTCTTCTTCTTCTTTACATACACACACGCTCACAAAGACACAAAAAGAGGTAATATATATCTATAATTATCCACCCACACCATCAACAAGAAGACGACGTCGAATCCTTTCGAAAATGAAGTGGTAGTAGAAGTAATGATGATACCAAACTGCAAATTGACATAGTAAGAATAATATTATTATTGTTATTATGCAGCGTTGTCATTGTCGTCCAGCGTCGTTGCATAGTATGTAGGTATATACACACACCAATGATGCAACAGTGTATTATTATTATTATGGAAGTAAGAAAATGTGCGTGTGATGTGATGGTAGAATTACAACAGACACACATACGCTTGCTTACTGACGAACCGACAGTAGCACACTGACGTGAAATCTTTGCTGAAACCCGATAGAAGTCAAAGTCAAGCAAAAGCTTGAAATAGCAGAATGAAATGAAAGAACCAGCAACTCCACAAAACATACGCTCGCAGCCAGTCATCATCATCATCATCCTTATTCTATTTTCTCTTGTGCATTGTGGCATGATGTGGTGTGTATATTGTGGACATGAGGGGGAAAATAGCAGAAATAAGAGACAGCAAAGCAGGCAAGCACACCAGTCTCTCGTAAGAGAGAGAGAGAGAGAGTCTCCTCAACTCATTCAGGACTCACACAACCAAGAGGCACCACCACCACCACCTATTATGAGCGATCACGTAGAATGTAGTTATGCCTTTACTTTACTGAAAACAAGTAACTGGTATGGTGATTCTCTCTGGTGGTGGATTTTTTTCTCTCAGACGAGGATACATGATAATAATAATAATAATAGTATGCTGCTTATACATACATATTTGCTTGCTTTTTTTATTCGTGATAGATGATGATGCAGCGTGGATCTTCTTTTCTTCGCTGAGAGACGACAACGAAGACGACGGACAACAGCTTACCAAAGACATTTTTTAACTGCTAGAAAGAGAGATTGAGAGAGAGAGAGAGAGGAATGGGTTCCAAATTGATGATTTTTTTTATATTGTGCTGCTTGTAAATTACAACAACAACTGCTTTGTTGCTTAACGTTCAAAGTTTACTTGTTGTTCTCTGGTTTCATATGGAACACCATCATCATCACCACCACCACCATCTTTTGTCGCCATCCTATATTCAGCAGGAAAAGAAGATGCAACAGCTTAAATGAAATAAACATTTATTATTCTATTATTCTTATGATGCACATATTATCATCATTTTACTGTTTGTCGACAAATATGTATGCATATAAATATAGCCATGGGAATTTGTTGTATGCAACTTAGCACAGTATATTATATCAGTGCACTCTGTAATAGTATTTTTTTGTATGTATGAGACAAAATGTCTGTAAAAAAATTATTATTGAGCTGTGGCAAAATGTGAAATGTATGCTGCACTGCACAAACAATCAAGTGCTGTTATGAATTCATCATCATGCTTCCCGTCTTTCTCTGTTTTCCTTTTGTGCGTCGTATGATCGTTAATAACGATTCGTTATTACACGACGATTGTCAACCCAGAAGCTGAATCATTGTTATGCATGCACGCATGCATTCTTTCATTTTGTTTGCTGCATGCAAATTATGTGTGCACCCCATATAGCACCATATTTGGGTGTTCTGGAGAGCATGCAGCAGCACAAGATGCAAGTCAATTGCATAATTTTTTTTTTATAAATATAGCAAAAAAAAAGAAAGAACTAAATTGCTTTACTGGTGAGCAAGTTCCTCTTTCTCCCTCCAGTATACATATATACAAAAGTTCCTTGGTGGGATTCTCATCAATAAGGGCAATTAATGGAAACCCTACAGAGATTGGGAACGATGATTTGATTGCTAGCGTTTTGATGCCATATCCAGACATTGTGGACATTGACTCTGACAAGTAGCATTATATTGCTAACGTGCTTGGTTTAAAAAAAAAACATTATATGTCCGTTAAAATTTAACGTACATTCACATTTTGCTATATGATGCTATCAATTTATTCAAGTAAGTACAGTTTTTGTTAGTATCATCTTCAATTACTTGCGCTTCTACTACTGCTGTCATTTTGCCAATTCCGCTCTGAATCGATAATAGTAATTGTAATATAATAAAATAAAATGAAATTCAATGAAAAGATAAACTGGCTTCTTAAACTTCAAAGTCTGGCCAGACAGAGTGCACATAAAGATTATTTTATTAGCCACACATGCATATTATACATACATGCTACATAGATACATTTCATACTCTGGAATTCTTCGACAGATTACATTTTATTACATGATACAATAGAGCTTGGCATCTAGTATCATCCATCACAATAATAATAATAATAAGTTCATGTATGGAGTGCATAGTACTCAAAAAAACAACCAAATATATTCATACTTGTAGACAATCCCTTCCTGCCTGACTTTGTTCTTTTTTCTGCTGCTGCTTGCTACAACCTTTGTTCCACACCTTAATTTTTTTTTAAATGGATGCCCATTTTCATATAAATCATTGAGAAAAATAGGTACCCACAAGCAATCATTTATAGGAGATCCCCACACGATGCAATATAACTTATAAGTTTTAGCAATTTAAAAAAAAAATGCCTGCATATAATATGTGGGTATCTACATACATAAAGACGTATGCTATCTGATGGCAATATGTTTATATTTTTTCATAATATACATTTTTATCCTTTGAAACCAATGTTTTCATTATTATCATATGGTACTATCCCAAGTCAATGTTTTTGAATGCATATTGTTTTTATTATTCTTCTTATGTAGGTATAAAGATTACAACTACGACGATCATCATGATGATGATGATGACGATGATGATGATTACGATTGGATGGCATAATAATGCATGAAAACTTAAGAGTAAATGGCAACAGCTGCAGGCTCCCTGCTCTTCTTTTTCCTCTTATAAAAATTTTCTCGATACACAATTGTGAAGCTCTTCTTCATCTTCTTCTCCTTTACAACAATATCTCTTCTGCTCTACGAAAGATGCTTGTATAATGAGGAAATTTCAATGTTTTGGTAAATACAAGAACCAGTGATTTTTTTGCATATTATGTACCTTCCTTTCAAACTAAAAAAATTCAACAAGATAAGTAATATAATATTATATTACCGGCGTATAGAAAAACCCACCATTGCCACCGCCACCATGCCAACCAGTACATTTTACTTTACGATGTATTTAAAATGTAAGCTCATGATAATAATAATCATCATCATCATCTCATCACGATCCGAGTTTTTGAAAGCCATTGCCATTGCCATTGCTTCTTTCTCTAAAAGGTTACTACAGTCATAGAATGAAATGAATAGAGGAAAAGCAAGAGAGAGAGAGAGAGAGACATGTATGGATGATGATGATGATGTAATATGAAGACGCAATGCAATGTTGTTTCGGTGGTACTAACGCTGGTGGTGCTTGCTTGCTCGCTGTTGCTAATCATGATAATAATAAACCCACGTAATGGCAGTCGTTATGGCCTTCGTACTACAATTAACTAGATGTCATATTCGATCTTAG
>JAHZNC010007193.1:0-18223 GCA_027744095.1 Zhuqinia jingwanae | reverse complement strand
CTCAAAAAAAACATACGCTACAAATTCGTGTGTATTATTGGAATGCTATCTGCTCCTGGCACAACAGTCTTTCTTCTCCTGGAATCCAGTATGAAGATGGTCTACATTTTTCTCTGCCCTTTTGTTTGGTTCAAAGAAAGGGAAAAAAATCTCCATTCTATTTTATATGAATTCTCGGTCCGCTTGCCTGTGCATGTCTATTTTCCCTAGTTTTCTTTTGCTTACAATCAAATGAAAAAATGACTCGAAAATACTCTCGACTACTCGCGGGCAACAGGAAAAAGCAATAAGCAACGAGAGAAAAAAGCTAGGCAAACTTTATCTGTTTGGGTGTCTTTTTTTGGAATTTTTCTTTTTCTCTCAATTCAATGCCTTTTTCGTCTTTTTTTTGCACGCGTTACGCTTGCTTTCCCATCGCTGCTGATATATCACTGCCATGTTTGTATGTAGGTATATATATTGTCATTGTCCTACGGATGAATAGTAAAGAGTAAAGAGGTCTGTCTGTCTGTCTCTGACTCTTTTCATATATTTTTTTCATCTTCTTGTTCCCTCTCTGTGAAGTCGGCGTTTGGTACTCAACTCAGAACCAGCACTCGAATGATATGACAAAGATAAAAGGGCAGTCGTAATGGGTTTGTGTAGGAAGGGAGAGGTGAGGAAAAAATGACAAGATAGACAGAGCGAAAGAAAGTTGCGTTGAAAACGAAGCTGGTTGAGTTCATCTCTTCGATCAAGTCTTTATACATTTTTGGCTGGTGTGAGTGAGGTGAAGAAATGTACGTTCTGCGTTCGAAGATAGCACAAAATCCCATTGTTGCACTACAAATTTGGCAAAGTTCCTACATCTTTTTGTAATCTTTACGAGCGTTGGTGTGTCCAAAGGAAATTTGTAATCATAATCATACGCATAACGAAACTAAAGGTTCATCAGGATTGCTTATCTAATGTCGACATGGGTAAGTTATCGTATGTACATATATGTTTGTGACTTGGAATATGTACATAACCAGAGCATTAGTTACCTACAATACATGCATTGATGGTTATGCTCACTCCTTTTTTTGTTTTTAGCATACTTTAGTGGTCTTTCAGTAAAGATTAAAGATGAAGAGAAAATTGAAAAATCAATGGTTATCTTATCTCTTGAGAGTCATAAATATTTAGCGTTCCATGCTATATGGTGGTGATGATGAGGATGACCCTGGATGATAATGATTCTTCTTCTTCTTTTGTTGTCAATTGAACCGAAACGGAAAAGGAAATACCTAAACGAGTTATGGCACACTATACTGTTTTTAATTAACGAGCCGTACAAACAAGTATGCGATGGATTACTGCATCCAACTATTATTATTATAAGATGTGAACCTTGACCTTTTGAAAATTATTTGTTCGGAATAGCAAGCAGGGGAAAAAATCCAATTTAATGAATGAAGCTCTAGCAGGAAAACGAATTTTCTTTTTTAATAAAAAAAAGTACACCAACAGAGGAGATGGATCCTACGCTGGGCAGAAAACAAAGTAAATTTAAAATATTTTAAGGCGTCTCTCCGACTCTATGTGAGTTTCAGTTATTCCCGAGTTGATTGTTATAATGTCAATTTTTTGTATTCTCTGGACTGTCTCTGGCCGACTATACACAGGGAAAAACGGGAAACGTGATAGGGACGTAAGGACATGGACAGGGTAGACAATAAGCGCATCCATGTAGAGATAGAACAGGCGAAAATATTAAAGGAGAAATTTCCATTTCACTAAGTCAGTGAGGGAAAAGCAATGAGTTGAGAAAAAGTTTTTCTTTTGGAAAAGAAGCCAGGTCCACCGAGAATGAGGAGAGGAGCAATAAAAATACCAAAAATGGCTAGCTAGCAGGTCTTCTTGTAGCAAAAGGTGCCTTCGTGTCGTGCACTCAGAGAGAAATACGGGAATTCCACAGCCATAAAAAGCCCACACATTGGTCTATAGTTACAATCTTGTCCCCGGTTTTTTAGAGCAATATAACTCATAAGAGAGGATGTTGACAAAAAAAAGTTTACATGAGATTTCGTGTGTTGTACTCTGTGAGCCCCGCATAAACATATTTATGTATATACGCGTTTTTTACTGTACTACTTTTTCCTTGAGGAAAGGAGACAGGAAAAAATGAACCTGCTTTCTAGGAAAAGAAAGCAAAAAACCAAAGCAGAAACGGTTTTTTGAAACTTCCTGTGTCAATGGAAAAAAAATAAGTCATTGAATGGGTTACTATTTTTTTACTCTTTTCCTTTATTTGTGGTCTCCTTTCATGAAAAAAAAACTTCACTGTACTAAATGTCGTATAATCATTTATAATCTAACAAAAAGGGGACCACCGATAAAAAATACTGTAAGGATCCCCTGGAGAAATCTTGTATATTTTCCCATTACATTTATTACACAATATGCAAGTTGCAAACTCCAAAAAATATTGATATTACGGAGTTTTACAAATAACTACTCCATTTTTACAGTATTTTGGAGTGAATCCCAAGGCAAGATAAGCCATGGCATGAAGAACACGAAGCATACCAAGACAGACATGAACAACTGCTCAATACTCTGCACATACCCATAATAAAATTTCCTAAAGGCTCAATTTCTCTCATTCTGACCTGACCACAAATGCTAGACAGAAGGTTGATAAAAGCACAACTTTTTACATTTAGATTTGAAAGAAGGATAGTGCACCTGGAGGACATTTCCAATGAAAATCAATCGAAAAAAAGAAGACTATAAACTGGAGAATACTGCATTTTATACCTATTATATTGCCAGAAGAAGGCTGACAGATACCAGTGACCAGCCTTTGTACTTGTCTCAACAAATAGAACTGAGAATGAGATGTACTACTGCATTTTAATGTTATCTTTTTATTCACTCTATTTAATTGTATCTCGACTCGGAGAGAGGACTAACCAGAGTCCATTTTGAAATCCCTTTGGAGTCAAATTAAATACCTTGTCTATTTGCAGCAACATAAATTATTATACTGAGGCAAATGTAATTACATTGGTAATTGCAAAAAAAGAGAGAGACTGATAGGAACCCAACCAGATTGCTGCGAAGAGAGCACTTTTTTGTGATGTTAAAAAACGACAACATTTTGACCGACATTCGCTGGCAGCATAAACACGCTCTTCGTATAGACCAGTAAAGGTACGATGTGGGAATTTTGTAAAGTACTCTCACATGACCAGTGATTTTACCCATTGGCAAAAGCCCCAAACAATGGCAAACTACATAGATTGAGGGATGATAGTCATCCGTCACACAGCTTTACGTTTTTTTGTATAGAATGAAAGGAAAATCATTTTCGGGGAGAGAGGAAAAGATTCATTATCACATAGACACAGAATGTTGGGCAAAAACGCAATATTATACGTTATACGTACCTCATCTTGCCTGTGTGTCAAGAGAGAAAAAGTTTTTACAAACATAGAGGAAATAGTAGTCTACTGGAAAAAGATATCAGCTGACGCCAATACCAGACACTCAACGACAGCACATCTCACCAAAAGCGAAAATTAATTCTGTTGTGAACAGAAAAGATAAGACAAAAAAAAAACTCTTTATAGTCTATGCACTGCTCTGATAAAAAGATGATAAAACCAAATGGACGGAGAGGAAATGACTTTCTTTCGTCCTTTTCGCCTTCACCTTCTTCTCTCTCTCTCTCTCTCTCTCTCTCTCTCTCAAGCAGCCTTTCATGTAGTCTTCCAGCCGTATCGTTTTATATTTTCTTTGGACAATGAGGGAATCATCAAAAGATTAATGACAAGTATAAAGCTTTAGCTTTATATACCGTTTTTTTTGTAGAAAAACTTTATGGTTTGTTATACGATTATTATACAATCTGACAAGACGTAACGAACACGGAATATTATCAGCAAAAAAAAAAGAAGTTTTATCATCATCAAATGACTGACTATTTTTACCTCCCTACCTACAAGTTTGTATGTGCTTGGCAGCTGGATAGAAGTGAAAGTGAAGTGAAAATCCTATTAAAAAAGTTGTAAAACGAGTTGTACAAGTACAACTCCGAGATAAAGTATTTTTCTATTTGCAAAGTTGGTGGAAGTTTAGCAGTACTGATTTTGAAAGTATGCCGCGAAAAAAAAGTGTTTGAAAAAGTGATTTGTTTGGTTTTCTTGGTAGGTGGGTGAATATGGTGGTGGAGCAAATTTAATTCGTTGAAGGTGAAACAACACAAAGTTTGATCATATAATATGTACATTATACACCAACTTGTTAATTTTGTGAATGTTAGTTTTAAAAAAGTTAGTTAGAAAGTTGTGTTGACTTTTCCAATCATTTTGCTGCCAGATAGTCGTCAATTTCAACATATTCCAAGTTCAATGGTGGTCTTTTTGGTGGATCAGATGGATTTGGTGGGATCGGATACTGTTTGACCTTCTTATCCTGCAACTTGAGCAAATTGCCTACCATGTCCCTCGGATCCTGTCTGATATCACAATAGTTTCTCCTAATTCCGAGATGTTTACACTTGATTGGATTAAACTGGAAGAGGCTTGGCCAGTACTCATTTTTATGGAGTTTCTCATAGTCATGCAACGTGATAAAGTTAAAATCTAGTTGATTGGGTGAGTAGGGCTTGTGACCAATTAGACTGGCGGCGGCATCCAGCATTTTATCAGCTCTGCCCTTTTCTGCCAGTTGGAAATTGGGTTGTCGACTCATGTCAGAACGGAACAGACGGAATCTGTTGAAAAGCTGCTTTCTAATTTTGAGCATTCTTGCCTTCTCGAATAAAATTTCCTTTGCCTTCTCGTGAGTATATCGCCCTATGGCGTTTTGTCTTTTCATTGTAGGAGCATTAGTATCGCCTAGGATCCATTCACAATCAAATAGCTCCCATGTTCGGGGACGGTTCTCTTCTGGCTGGAATATATTTTCAAAGAGTTTTAGTAAGCCGGAAGGATATGTGGCTCGGGGATATAATGTGCCTCTTTGAAACATTTTGTCAATTTGCTCCTTGTCGCCTTCGTTGAAAGAAAATGGAAATTTTTTGTGGAACATGGCGTAAAGGATCACACCCAGACCCCAGACTTGATCAAGTAATGGATTGAAACCAATTTGTTTCATGCGCTCTGGGCTGCGATATTTTTTTGGGCCAAATTCTGTACTGTACTTTGTACGGGATATTGTTTGGGCGTCACCACGATTTTGAGCTGTCGTTTTTTCCAGGAATCCTAAATCTTGTATGCGGATGTCAAAGTACTCTCCCACCAAAATATTCTCTAACTTCAAGTTTCTGCATATAGTGTAATATGATATAACAACACATTAATCTTTCATGAAGGAAAAATAATAATATCGAAGTTGGTTTTTTTGTTTGCCAGGAACTTGCCTATGAACCATATCTTTGTCGTGTAAATGACTGACAGCAAACAAGATCTGACAAAACATTTTCCTCAAAACGTCATCGCTTAGAACACATTTTCTGAGGATAACTCCACCACCACCAGTTTGAGCGCTATCACTGCCACTACTTGGACCATCTTGAGAATGAGAATTTCCATCATTTTCGGCAGGAGGTGGTGGAGCAGCATCTATTGGAAAGGATGCAGGGTCTGGTTGGATAGAATTCGTGGACAATCTCAGAACTTGGAGAAGACTGCCTCTTGACATGTGCTCAAAAATGTGATATTTCAACAACTTTGTTTCCATACAGCCATAATAATGAACGAAATTGACGTGGCCGATAGTTTGGCTTTTGCATGTTTCCAGAGAAAGCAGGTGCTCCTCTGCTTCCCACTCAGGTTTGCTTTTATCGAAAATTTTAACCATGACTCGAATATTCCCACTCTTTTTCCAGGTGCCAATCCTAATTTCCCCCCACGGCTTCTTCTTATATGGCTTGTCGTCCATGCAAATTTCAGCTTTTTTCAGCACACTGTGTGATTCATCAGAGTCTCGGTAAAATTTCACTCTGTTTACGTGAGGTCTCGAGAGCCTTTCCTGAGTTCTTGCCTGAATGCCATATGGCTTGTCAAAGTAGGGATATTTCAGAGAGCGGGGCAGCCATTCTGGTCGTGTTAATGTGTTCCATCCCATTAACTGGGGGAATTCGCAGCGCAGAAACCTGTGATCACTCCGATTACTCCTTTGGTATTTTTCATATGCCGGATGATGTTCAAGATAGGACTGTATGTCCTTGGGAAATTTATATGACATGTTTAATAATAGAGGTTTTACTAACGATGGGTAGATGTGTAAATTTCTTGACAATTTTTTCAAGTAAAGGTTGTGGTGATGAAGGCAATGAGTGTGGTGGGTAGTAAAAGTAGTAAAGATGGTGGCATTTCTATCTTGGGAGCAATTAAAATGTAGGATAACGCTAATGATGTTTATGGTCATGATTATAACGATGTCTTGCCTTTACCATAGTTTCGTTTTTACATTCCTCAAGAAACGGTTTGGTATGATCCTCGTTCTAATCCCCTCCTCACATGCCCTCTCCATGCATCAATTCAACTGAATTGAGTCGTACTTTCGACAGCAAAAAAAAGGAGAGACGTTTCTCTCTTTTTCTCGTCCCTCACAATGACGATAATGATGGCACTAATATCCACAGGATTAACTCAGGAAGAAAAGTAAAGTGTAGTATAAAAGGAGTTGCCGTAGTGGAATGTCATTCATAGAAGAAGAAGAAAACTCTCAGTAAGAGTGCAAAATGCTATGTTGTCATTGTATCATGCACAAAAGGATCAAAGTTACTGACCCACATATACTTTCCGAAAGTTACTTTTTTCTGAGGAGAATAAAAGAGCGTGTTTCTCGACGGAAATTGCAGGAGCAACTGTACAAGAAAGGATGAGATGATGTTTTAGGTACTTAGCGAGCCCCTTAAAACTGCCAAAGCCAATTTCTTTGCTGTATAGTACACACATACCCTGTCTACTCACCGCTCTACCGATTTTATAAGCAGCTTTTCATCAAAGCTATTTTGGACGAGCAAAAAATAGAAAAGGATACACAAGAATATATTATAGAATCTCTTCTTGCTGTGGATCCTTTTCCTTCGACACAAAAAAAATGATCTTTCTCTATTAGCTCTTCATTACTAATTCAAATTCAAAACCTTAATTTACACACCAGTCACCCCTACCAAGTTTTCCACCTTGAATATTCAGCTTTATGTAAAGAATGGGAAATGGTGAAGATGATACTATGTAAGTGCATTTCATTTCCATTTTACTGTTCTCCAAGACAAAAGAATTTACTTTTAAGTAAAAGGTACTTTTGCATTTGAAATGAATGAATGAATGAATGGCAAAATTTCCTGTTGTTCTCCAACTGGGTTGAGTGAACGAATGAAGTGGTAGTGCACACAGTGCGATGGTAAATGGTAATGGATTTTCGGAAAAGGAAATGTTATTAGTGAGTCGAGCACATTATTCAAGAGACAAATGAAATGTTGGATGGTAAATGTATGCTAACTTGTATTTTCTCTGTTTTTATGTATACATCATCCTTGGATATTGTTATTACAGTAGGTACACTTCTGAGGTAGAATAATTTAATTTTCACATTTACAAAAAGAGAGAAAAAATGTTATTTACTTTCCATTATGTTTTGAAAATTGTAAAAGCACATGAATAAATAAAATTGGGAATGGTATTATAAAAATATGAAGATGGATCTGTCTTTTCCCTTTTGTGTTGTGTTAATACAAACAATTCACCAACAGCTGTGTTATTATTTTCAGTGTTTTTTCATAATATGCGCTTCTGATGTTCGTATGCATCTCGTACTATTTTTGGAAGCTGGAGGGGTCGCCTTCCATAAACTTCCGAACTGGATAAAGGTATTCCAATGGGACAGGGACAAAAAGGACCATGTAGACAAAGTACAAAAAGAACACAGGTTTGAATTAATCCTTTTGGGACTTTCTCCATGAATATAGCGGAAAAGGCATGGCGGGCAGTGTGCATAGGTAGTCAAAGATACAAAAGAAGAAGAAATTTATGTTGATGAACGCCGGGTGTGCAGCCAGTGTGGTGCAGTACACAATAATTTTTAGAGAATGTCACTAGCTGATACGCAGTACAGTAAAGCACCCGAGCTTTGTGTAGAAAAAAAATGTGTGGATCAAAAGAATACTACACACGACGGATGATCCTTTTTTGAAGGTATAGATTTCCCAGAGTGCGTGTTTCCTTTTTTAGGTACATCGTTGGTATTTTATTTGCACTTGATACTTTTTACACACATATAATGTACATGCCTAGCTACATTTTTATCTATGTACCATATGAACTCGTCCCCATTTACAAATTGCACAATTTCGTCCAATTCACACTACTCCACTCAATTCAACCTAGCAAAACCATCAGAATCCCCATTGAGCTGTCTACAATGAAAGGGATACAAAATTTATGGGCAAGTCTCGAGTGGAATAAAAGATGCAATGATTGCTGTGCGGAATCCGATAGACTAGGAAAAATAATGGTAAAGCTTTTGTTAAAAAAAATATTCTGTTGGTATTTTCTCTGTGGCTGTTACTCTGTTAGTGCTGCTGTATAGAAGAGATAAAAGTTTATTCTGTATGTAGCTTTTTTTGCTGACTTAAACTTCCACTGAATGAACAAATGAATCAGAGGAAGATGAGAAGAAGGAGTGGCAACATGGCAGGCATAATACTTGGAGAAGGAAGTGAATATCATGAGAGGATACCTAAAAATCGTGATAAGTTTGGAAAATGAGTACATGACGGTATATTATGTACTAACATTTTTCAGACTTCCTTTTGTTTGAGATGTCATTAGTTAGTTATAGAAATGAGTTTTTTTTTCAATGTATATATACAACAATAAGTCATATCCTCCTTGTAGTAGTTTTTTATTTAGGCCAGTCAAAGAAATTGTAAACCGCTTATTAGAAAAAATTTCATACTCTACAAAGCTGATCATCATCATCATTATTGGAGATCGGATAGAAAATGCTGTTCAGCAGCAGCAGAATAAAAAAAAATGAAAGAGAAGATGAAAAAGAAATTAGCATGATGGAAACTGACTCTCCCGGCATAATGTAACAAGCTTGTTCTGCCAAATTACTTCTTACTATTTGTTATTAGGAGAGAGGGAGGAAATTAGATTTTTAAAGGAAATTTTACAATATATATAGGTATGTATGTATATTAAGTGCACGCACATGCCATTAAACCCGATCAAAATCATACAAAGTCTTCATCTTCAAAGAAAAAAAAATGAACAGTTTATTTTGCTGCGTCACTGTTGCCAAAACATTCTCATTTTCTTTCAAACTTCTACTTTATTCCACAGCTCTTTAAAAAAAATCACCAACCAACCACCATTTTCAATCTTCACTACTTCACCACACAAGTACCTTCCAACAAAACAAACTAAAACAAGGCCATCCTAAATTCATGTCTATTTACTTTGCCTGCTTAACAATGATCTTGTTATTTCAGTTGTTGCATGCAACCGATGCTCCCTTTTCTCTGTTTTCAACACACAAACTCAAGACAAAAACCAACCAAATAATAAGCAGAAACTTTCCTCTTGTGTGTCTCTGTTTACCTCTGCTGTTGGGTTCTCGCTATAAACTTAAGTAAACTTGAGAAAATACATGGAAAGGGATATATATACTCAGAAAAGGAAGTGAAAAACTGTGCGTGTCCTTTTCCGTCTTAAGGATAAAGCGTAAAAAGTCCATGATCATCATTATCATCACAACACATAACTAACCAAGATAATCACGATGAAGAGGTTTGCGGTCTTCTCATTAAAATAAGCAAATAGCAGGGAACAACGTACAAGACAAGGGACTATATCTTCTGCAAAAAACCCTACACATTGTTCATCATTTCTTTTATATTTTGTACATAATACATAACAGAGATGATTTCTGTGGATCTTGAGTGAAATCCCAAGACAGGGATATATATAGAAAAGTTGTGCCAAACCGTGACTTGACTTGGGCTACCTACACAGAACAACTTGTTCTGATGATGAAGAAGAAGAAGGTGAACCACGGGAAGTCCTCCTTACTGCTTGGTTTGTCGGTTTCAATAGAATAATCATACATATAGTTCTCTTGGCATTGTTGGAGTCTGTATGTTCCTGCTTCGCCTCCTAACAAACTTTTCAAAGTTTACACAGCATTATACAGTTCACGTTAAGAAAAAAAAGAAGGATGCGACGTTTTTGAAGTAACTCTATTTCACTCTCTGCTTTCCGATGTCTGTGTCCGCTTGCTTTTCTTAAAGTCACAAAATTAAAGTGCGAGGTGGACACAACCAATAAATCATTTGGGTACATAAATTCTCTGGTTTGGTCTGGCTGTATCGTTACAAAATACAGCAAAGGCGGAGAAAGCATAATATTTGCAATATGTATGTACATACATTATATAGGGATACTGTCGAAAACACATAAATCTTGTCATTGTATTTATTTACGGTTCATATTGCACGTAGCTCCATCCAACACAGAACATGTACATATGTATATATACACTCACTATTTTGAATTGAAGCAAAATAACAATAACCGATATATTATTATGGAGTGAAAGGTATAATAATATAGTATTTAGGTATGAACATGAGATATTTATACATACCATTCATTATTGGCTAGTGTGCCCAATCCTGATGTTAGACATGACAAGTTCCCTGCTCTTGTTTGTCGCACTACTGCAGTAAAGTTATTTAAGAGCCTAATGTAATAACACTGTTTGCCCAGCGATATCTGATAAGCTTTGCTGGTCACTTAAGTGGAAATGGAATCTGTTGGAGGTTGGAGTTGAAGAAAATAAAACTAGATCAGCATGCCACCCATACCTATCACATCTCTCTCTCTCTCTCTATGAGTAAGTGCGTAAATATGTTTTGTTTGCGTTACATTTTCTATTGGCACATGTATTTAGAATACTAGTGGTGGGTACAAATATATATATATATGCTTGTTCATTTTCAACCTCTCTGCTGGGAGACATCTATCAAAAAACTAGATTAGGTACCTAGTTACGTTAAATAATGATAGCATGAAATGAGTTCAGCTAAGAAATGTTTAAATAATGTGTTCCTCCATATCAGCTCACAAAACAACTAATATGTACATACACAACACATGGTGTAATGTAGTCCGGGAGTCTTTCTCATCATTACTGTAATAATGAGGATGAATATTTTATGGTTACAGTTACAGTTACAGCACAGTAGTTTTTGAATATGAGCCGATATGAAGAATGAAGACGAGGAAAAATAGAGATGAATATTTGACTGCATTTAAAATTCCACTTGAAAACCCTAACACAATCCAAGCTACTGTGACTTGCCTAGTCTAGATGTCTGCTTGGCTGTGCATAGTATCAATTTAATATATGTGACTAATAGGCAAGCTATAATTACAATGTGTCCAATATTTTCTCCACAATGCATGGTTATAATTTGCTTAAACAAAGAATTCCACATTCAATCCCTTTCGAATCTATAGTACTACTAATCAAGTTCTATAGCCCCACCAGTTATATTGTTTTTTGAAGTGTGTATGAACTTTTTTTCCTCTCATCAAATACTAAAAATTCAACCTAACTATAACTCCAACCGCAAAATAATATTTCCACAAAAGAACGAGCGGTCACAAAAAAGGATTATGATTAGAGGGATACCATACTTCATAAAAGTGAGGATGATCCTTATCCTTTCACTATCCATAAACCACAATAAAATAAAATACCACATTGATTTTACCCACACAAATTCATTGCGGTCATTTTACAACATTTGCACTGCAGCCCACCAAATCAAACACGGACAATATTGTGCATCATCACTGCATATGAGAAATCATTCAAACCACGTCTCGGATTGGCAGACATCCTCATGATGAAAAGCAATCTTTTTCATGTATATTTGATATTGGGAGATGTGCCAATCAAGAAATAATGCATAATAGTTGTACTGGCGGTGGAACTGGTGGTGAAATATTATATGAATCAACAACCACGCCTAGTGTGAATAACATACACGTGTGTAGCCTTTTTCACCTCAAACCTTATTGTACCACCCCTACACGTTTTCATCCTATTCATCCACACAACAGATGTTGAGAATTGCCTGCCTTACAAAATTTTATAATAATAATAATAGTCTTTATACCAGGAACAATAGAAGCACTATTTAGCACCATTGACTTGTAAAAGCGAATGAACAATGTATAAACTATATATAGTCACAAAAGAGTTAATCCTATTAGCATTTTATTACAACAAACACATAATACACGTGAAGCAGCAGAAAGCAGAACACTAAAAATGTTTACTTTCAGCCGTTGTATTATATAATATATTACGTAAATATAACAGAGAAAGTATGTAAAACGGATAGTAGTTGGACTGGCAAAGTTAAACAGGATGAAAAAAAAACATTTTTGCTGTTTTCTATATAAAATGAATGTACTCACTTTATTTTTTTACTGTGTATCTATTCAAAGCACTAACAGCATTCACAGTACACACCACGTACGCCATCAGGAACGGCGGTAGTACCAAAACTCCGGAACCATAACTTCCTCTCTTCTGCTTGTAAGCTTTTTGTTTGCTTTCTAGTTAAAAGCAAAGCAAGCAAGCAAGATTCTCTGNGCTTGTAAGCTTTTTGTTTGCTTTCTAGTTAAAAGCAAAGCAAGCAAGCAAGATTCTCTGCAAGCTACTACTACTTCTACTGATGATAATGGGATGATAATATTAATACAATATTAGAAAATTACATGTACACACGCTTCTGCCGGTCAAAATAGTGTGTTTACAACCCACGCAATAGTGTAAGAAAAAACGGTCAATTTTTGTTTTTTGGGGCTCATTTTTCTTTTCGTTTTTATGTAGCAATTTTCTAAAGCTTTATGCTCATACTCAGCCAAAGTATAAGTTGTGATGTGATTTGTATTTTTTTTTCTGCTTTATTGGCAGTGCTTTATATTACCTGGGTAGTAGGTAATCAGCCAACCCTGTAAACTTTTCATCATTGCGCATTTATATAAATAGATACCTAAATATGTAGCAAAAAAGGGTTAACATAACATTTCACTTTTCTCTCTAGTGAATGTATATGTGTTTGTACTCTTTGCCAAATGTGCCAAATCACATTTTGATAAAATCTTGTCATGTTTCCCTCTTTGCGTGGCAAATATTCAATACCGCTGGGATTTCTTTAATTCTTCAAATGGAAACATGGCTTTCTTACTGAAATCCCAACCATTTCATTATTGATACTACTACCATTTTGGCAAAAAATATATAACATTTACCATTTACCGCATCATTCATTTTCTGTATAAAAGATCAATACTTATTTTCTTGGTGTACATTCGTAAGAAAAAAAAATATATAGCTTGTTGAAAAAATGAAAACGTGATGCACGTTTGCTATTACTCGTCCAACATTGAAAATTGTCCTTCAGGGAAAGTCTCAAGAAGGCCATTAGGTTTTATGTATTGACTTTTCTAGTCGTGGTGTTTAGGGAAAATCAAATGGATCAGAGGGTGATGGACATGTATGCAATTGCTAGCAAAAAAAATTGTATATAAATTCTTTACATTACACTTTGTTCGGACAAGGAGTTTCAGACAAGAAGTCGAATTCGAATATTATAAATATAAAATATGTACGTATATAAAATATGTTGGCAGTTCTCAATGCACTTATTTCGCTTTGCTCGCTCTCTAGTAAAAAATGAAAGCATTGTACAACTGTCACTTCTGAGAAGCATCAGTTTAGTAAAAGATCAAACACTCAAGATAACATTTTTTCTCTCGTTCCATGCATGCATCTCTTCTAAAAAATAAAATCAAAACATATTTCTTCTCCATTTTGCTTCTCCTTTTTTTTGGTGTGTAGTATATATTTGCATTGTAAATGTAGTTTAGACAGAAAGCTACTAAAATTCGGGGGGCAAAAAGAACAACCACTGACATCACATCAGCATAACATCATCCAGCCAAGTGAACTGGAAGTGAATTGATAAAAACATTACATTTACATTCGTACATAAATTGTAAGTTACAATACTACTACAGAGTTGTAGATGTCACCAGAAAAGAGCGTAAAAAGTTACAATATTTTATTTTTGCCTTTTCGCTACTTCTACTACAACTACTCTGCTGGGATTGCTACGATTATCACTTTTTTTCTTCCTTTTCTTGTGTTTTTGTCTGTGTCTTCTGCTTGTTTGTCAACTAATTTGCATGTCAAAATGCTTATGTAGATATGTGTAACATAATGTGTGTAGTGCATTGTGACTGTTGACTATATACATAATATTTGCCTTTGTTATTTATTTTTTACTTACGCATTTGGCTGCAAAACGAGCTGAGCTGTATGTTGAATAAAATTTTGATGTAATGTAATTAGGCCCCTGTGGTAGTTCTTGTTGTTCTTGCTCCTTTTGTTTTTTTAGCTTCTTTTTTGATTTTTTACTTTCTTTTCTGATTAAAGCTACAATTGAAGAATGTGCAAATGACGCTGACATTATTGCTTCTTATTTAGGATGCATATAATATTTCACGCACATAACAGTCACAGAAAAAAGTTTTAAAAAGTATACAGGAAAAAATATGTCACAGAGAGAGGAACAAAAAAAGATAAAGATAGTCAGTCACTTCCTGCCAACCACCATGAAATACATGAAATAGCCACTACATCCTATTTTATTTGTCCGTAAAGGAGTCAGATGTAGTTGAGCTGACGATTTCTTGGAATTTTACAATGGACAACGACAACCACACACAGTGTCCCTGATGCTTTCCTTTGCTTTATATGTTGTGGTCTGATTGTAAGTCAAGTGCACACCCAACCCACACACACATACCTACATGCACACTTTGTATCTCTCGTTTTTTGTTGTTGAGAATATGTTGAAACAGGAAGTCATGAAACCAAGCAGGGCATGATGCTATGCTGTCTGGTTTTTTGGTTATGTTGTCGGATCCAACGGATCATTTTCTTTTTTAAGAATCACCCTACAACTATTCATAGTAAACAGGGGTATACTACTATGGAATAGGTATATCATTGTGGTACACATTTGAGCCACAATTCCAGGGCATGAGAGATATATGCGGCACCATTAAACTGAACAATTGAAGTGGTAGATGTACTATAGTATCCGGAATCCCATGAATTGGAAGTAACACTGCTCTCCAGGCACATGTCACAAATATCTGTATTATTTCAGAAATTTGAGATTTTCATTAGACCAGAAAAACACATTAAAAATTTACTTTGAAAGCAAACTAAAATCTCTTCTCCACATTTTATTTTTTAAACAACTGCCTAAATAAGCTCTCTCACATAATATCCCCCTTAAGGCACCACATAACAGTTGAAGCAGAGTGCTAATTCAGGTTTCATTATTACAAAATTTATGAAAACCAGAGTTTTAAATATTTAGAAATGATGATGGTGTATTTATGTATACCTACACAGTAAATAAAAAGTAAAAAAACAATCAACGGAAGTAATAATCAAGCTTTCACTTTTTTTAAATAACAATATGCCTTGTCTATCACTCATGCAGTCACTCCATCAAGTCTTTTTTTTTCTGCCACTCACTCCTACAGTCTCTAAAACTACTTCACAACTGCTCCCACCATTTATTTCAACCCATTTGTTGGAAAGTAATGTATGAACATAGTAGCACTGTAGAAGCTTTAAAAAATGACAGGTTGAAAATCCTCTCTTTCTTCTTGTAACAATGGATCTCTACACACCAAAAACCCATGTCATGCAAGCAAGTAGGAAAATTGTTGAAGATACTACTTCCATCCAAAACTCACAACTAAACTCTGCCTGCCATACTATTTTTCACTCAATATTTCACGAAAACATATATTATATGCGTATGTGAGAGTGTGTCCGAACCAGTGTACAGGGAATATACTTTTTCCCGTTGTTTGTTACACTATTATTCATATGATTTTCAGCTGAAGCATAAGTATGTATAGCATGTACCAAAGTACCATAACATGTATGTATACTATTTGAGTGAGTGTTTTTGTGTATGTGTGCCCTTTCCAGCTGTCAACTATAATATTTATGAGATGCAATATAACCCCACTTACACTTACTTTTTAGCTGTGAGCAAATTCACCATCAAAACCAAAGCATACATAGCATGTTTGTTTGGGTGTATGTATGTAAGTATGCTCGTGCTATGGTCTTGCTGGTCCTTCCGTAGTACTTTCCACTTGGATGACTGATATAATAACAAAGAGAGAAAACTCATGGGAAAAATATGATAATCATTTGTGGGTTTCATGCTGACACTTTATACAATGCCAATATATATTATGCATTGTAGTATGGCTGTATATGACGATCATGCTTTCTCCAATTGCTTTCACCCGTCCCCTTTCTAATATATTTTATGTGAGCGATGCGGTATTTGGAACTCCGTAATATGTGCACTTTAGGATATCACATTAGTTTTTTGTTTGTTGATACACTCACTCTGCTCCTCTACATAATATTTGGCAATTAGGATGAGAACCACACGCCCGTCACCGAGAGACAAGTTCATGAAGAAGAATAATAATAATAATATGTCATACATAATTTTTATATGCTATGCTAGCTCATATCACAGATTCATATCAAATTCCAGTTAGGAACAATAACCGTTACGAAATAAGAGTTGTGTGAGTTTGAGTTGAAAGGAGTGAACTACACATAATAATAACAACTAATCAGAATCCCAAATTTTGTTTGTATTTAATGGTTTCGCGGCCAGTAATAGAAAAGGTTGTTAGGAACACACTAAAAGTCCAGTTCAATGTCCGCCAAAAGAAACGGGATATGATACTCATAAATCACACACACACGCGCGTCACATCTCCAGTGGAGATTCTCCACTACTGCCAGAGTAAGTCAATAATAATAGTACGTATGAAAATTGATTATGGATTTTCCATTTTTTATAACATAACAATACACATATGTAACATTATACATTGTATATAAACTCATAAAAGTAAATTTCGTAGTTTTTCATGTAATGTATTTACTTTGCGGCATATGATTGAAATACCATACTAGAGATGTCTTAGGAGATGCATTTTTGGAATAAAATTTGAGTATAATCAGCATAATAATCTTTTTCTTGCTGCAATAATAATAATAGTAATACTAACAGTTAGCTACATACATACTAAAAGCTTGGTCATAAAAAGTAAGTGAAATTATGAGCCAGGCGCAGGTTAATAAAACAGAAATAATTTGGTGGGGTTAGCTTTGGGTAAATCTGGAGGAAAATGTTTTCATGTCATACATTTACATATATTATTATACTGGTCTTAGTTTTCGACATGATTACGCAACAGGGACGTTGATTTGCAAATATTTGGAATATTTGCTATATTTTATTATTTTTGTAAGTTTAATATAATAACAACTGTGAGTACTGGGCATAATTCAAAACGTCGTCTAGTCGTCTTTCAAAATGAAATTACTATTAAATTGTCGCAAGGCTGTGTTCTTTCAAAGTGTCAAAAAAGTAACTGTTAAATTCATTTTATTATCAATTTATTTCATCTAAAAAAACTGCATCGCACAGCTAAAACAAGTAAAGTTTAACGAGATAAGCTCCTTTTATTCAGAAGAATCATCAAACTTTTTTAAATGCTTATGTATAGAATTTTTATGCTAATAGAGCAAACCTCATTTTAGTATTTAAATTTTGTTTCATGGACGAATAATAACATACGTTTCTTTCTTCTTCCCTTCTCTTTCATACTCTCACAAAGAGCAAAATTCTCTCGTTTTTACTCTTACTTTTACGAAGATAAAAACTTTTTTTCTTCATTCTATTATTTCTTCAAACACTGCTAACAAGATCTTTTAAAAAGTACTTTTCAACTATATCATTTTTTCATGTGTATTATTCAATATAATATGTGGAAAAGTTTAATAATAATCATGTCAAAATAAAAACTTTTTCGCACATGCGTTTGCGTCCTTCATATCATATTTAGGTATTCTTTTTGTGTACACACAACTCTTTACCCAAGTTTTACTGAAGTAGGCATACCAGATTTGTCCGCATTATCAACTTTTCCCACTACTTCTCCGCAACAATGTATGCAAGGTGAAAAATACTTTTTAGCTCTGAACAACATGAACCTCCTCCTAAAATAATAGCACTTCAACACAACCAACCAACCAA
>JAHZNC010007192.1:0-10449 GCA_027744095.1 Zhuqinia jingwanae | reverse complement strand
CTTCCAGAGTTTTATTCAGAGTGTCAGGAGGCAACAATGGAGTCTATTTACAGGGATTTGTGCTTTGCCAAAAACCAAGGCTGGTTTAAAAAGTTTGATTTGTAAAGTTAAATGTTGTATGAATTTATATTGTACATAATGTTTTCCTTTCAGCATGGCTTGTTGTGCTTAATATTATAACTTGCATTTGTTCTTACTTTTATTATTAATATTGAACTCATCTTGTCCAAAATTAGCAGGGGGTGTTTATGATTTTATTATGATGTATGTGGACGAGCAAACCATAAATACAATGAAAAATGTTTCTGACATTATCTGAAGCGCCAAGTTTATAACTAATAGCAATAATAAAAGTAACTGATGTTTTGCTACTTTGAGCAATTTAATGATAATGTCCAGTTCCACGAGAACAAAAGGCTCATTCATTATTAACACTTCCATGCATGCGAAATCCTGTCACTCAACTCATTCAGTTACTAACTTGCTTTCACCCTCTAGTTTTCTCATCTCTGGCCTTTCTAAGTTCCTTTGAGGATCTTTCACAATTCACACACAGGGTGAAGTTGCACAGGCAATCATAGATGCGCTCTTATTTGTAGGCCATGTTAAATTCTGCTTGTCAAAAAAAATATGTGCACTGATCTTAATATCTGATATGGCATGGACATATACATATATGTGGAAACCAATTACTATTCTGCTGTGCGAATAGTTGAAATTGAAACTGATTTATTTAAGTCTTTATCAGATTTTAGTTAACAATTAAAACCGTGTTATTTTTGCTTCAGTTATTTTGATAAATATATTTATTTCCCTGTCATTCTCATCGCCTGGGCTTTTTTCGAGTTGCCCCATGCATTCGGATTTTAGGTTGACTGAATCGAATTCTACATCATGTCAATGATTGCACAAGCAATAAAATTGTGCCGTTTGATGGGAAATATAAAAAAAATTAATGTTTAATTTCAGATTTTCAGATTATTTTTAGCAACTTTAGCAACTGCACTTTTAGTCTATTTTACTGCTTAGCAATCTCAGCAGTCATATATTTTGAACACTTGGTTCTTCTTGAGAACCGGAAATAACATTGCTTCAGATCCCGACTAAAAATTAAAACAATGAAAGGAAAGGAAGATTGCCCGGGTAAAGATGAACACTAGCGCCAGGATAACAAACCAATTGAGTGAGATTTTGCCGCCGTCTTTCAAAAAATGATGCTAACAAGAAGCACTTTGGTGTTGCATTTCTGCCACTGCCATCAGCTCTCAGTTGCGGCCAGAGACCGGTAATCCCGAGTTTTTGGGCTTGGATTACGGATTACGGATTACCTTTCATAAAATTTAATAGATGGGATTACGGATTACATTTTCAGTTTTGGGTTTCGGATTACGGGCTTACAATAAATTTGGGATTACAGCTTTTCCCCCAAATTTTTAGCTAAAAAATTGTCATAATACAAATATAGAAGTAAAAGTAGAAGGTTTTTGTAATTGTACTTGTAATATGGATTTGAGTTACTTGAATTACAACTAAATTATAAAAAAATAACGTGTCAAATTTGTAATCCACATTTGGGTCATAAAATCTTGACGCTGGGATTGCGGATTAAGGATTATAAGGTGGAATTTTTTCAAGTGGGATTACGAATTACGGATTGTAATCCGTAATCCGAATCCACGCTTGGGATTACTGTAATCCGGGTTTGCTCCAGTCTCTGGTTGCGGCTTTCTTCTCCACCCACTGGAAAGATTATTGGTTTTGTATACATAATAATTGGGTAAATATATTGTGTTCTTATGGAGACAACTTTGTTGTTGCTGAAAGGAGCAAGATGAAAAGGAAGAATAATGGTAAATGTAAAATGGTAATCAAAACAATGAACAAAGCCAAGAGAAGCCAAACGGAAAAGGGACAGACAAATACATAGCCTCCGTATTGACAGCTTTGGTGAAGTCTACAAAAAATATCATGCAGCTAAATCAACTAGCATGATAATAATTAATTGTAACACATATTATGCAATTTTTAAAAATGTACTTACCATTAAAATTGTCAACTCCAACAAAGTCATCCCGTTGCTCACGCAACGCAAAGTACGAGGAAGAACGCTTTAAAACCAAAGACCAGTACCTGCAAAAATGAATATAAAGGTGTACAAAAATTTATAACGCATGAGCTACAATTCGCGATAACGATCTCCATCGAATGCTACCCATCTTGCCTCGCATTTACAAAAACTTCACTTTAAAATATCTATTTAGAAGTTATTTGCCTTCTCACTTTTACTTTTCACTCATATATTTACTTTTACGGTTATTTATAAATTACCTCTGTTAATACTCTGTGGCTTTATATACATGTGTCCGTTAGCTAAATTTACTTCATTGATAATAATTTGTAATCTTCTAGACAAATTAAATATTATTGTGGTAACATATATATTAGTATTGCTTCGTAGAAATGTTTTTCTTTTGAATATGATATAAGTTTCAGGTAAAGTCCTAATACCGATATTATTTTTTTCTTCTCAACAAAAAATAATCAATAAAAAGCCGGGTATATCTTTTTAGATTTACTGTAAAAAAAATCAAGCAATTATAATTTTCCATATCATTTTGTATGGTACTTATTCATTTCATACTCCCTCATTGAAAACAAGAGGCGAACCGGCATATAACATTGGCGCCCAAACAGGGACTCTTATTGTAAATAGGGTTGGTTTATGATTTAATTGAAGTAAATTTATTTCTCGACGTTAGAGTATAGAAATATGTTTAAGAAACATTTATTATTCAGTGCATAGAAAATATAAAAGAAATAAAAATAAAAGAAATACCAGTAATAAGAATAGTTAAATAATTGATTAACTTGAGTTAATATTGTATAAGGTTAAGTAAAAATACGCAACCTATAACCTTTAGTTAGACTAGTTAGGATTTAATTTTCCTGGTAATATTTTCTCTTTTAGCCTCTGTAGTATTTCATATTTTAATAGTTTTTCTCACTTACGCTGTTTCTAATGGCCAGCTGTTTCTAACATAAAATAAAAAGAAACGCCCTAATGGATAAGGTACTTTTTATTCCAAGAGCACTTCTATGTGTATAATTGAAATTACATATTGGTGCACTGCTATAGTATCACAGGTATGCGATTAAAGGAAAAATTGAAAAACGTAATAATAAAACTTTGATGTTTGGAAACAAAAATTAAACAAAAATTTATATTTGGTTAATAAATAAAGTACTACTTCACAGGTTTACAATAAAAAATTGTGAAAATATCATATTCCTCAAGTAGAAAAAAACATGTGTATTCATGTAAGTTATATACTAATGCATGAAATATAGATGCACTAGGCTCGAGTAATAGGCTCGCAAAATAAATAAATTAAAGAACAAACATAAAACAATATTTTATGGCCCTTACAAAAAAGAGTGAATTCAAAATAAAACCGAACAATGCGCAAGGAAGAATAACTTGTATTTAGGTAAAACGACATGTGCTGATTAAATCCTCAGACATCTGAGTTCGCTATAATGTATATATATAATAAGCCTTTTCCCATTGCAGTTAGATAACATTCTACTTAAATCAAGAACTTGAACGTATATATTGTGTATTTCCGAAAGTGAATAAAGGGAAACAAAACTAACAGGGATACACGACCTACCTTTTTTATTACTCCTGGTGGCGAGTTTTATACCTTTCTTGTAAAAACCGAATAAAATAACCTCATGAGGGCATAACCATATCCTGTCTGCTTAGGTGATAACAACAAAAAAATTGGGGTTGTTTAGATGAAAGTAGAAATTCTCGGTAATGATGGGATTTGACCTGTTATTTTACAAGGATTTTTTTACAACAGATGGTAATGAAATGATAATAAAAACATAGTCGATGCTAAGTACCATGTGAAACTAAATCTCCATGCTTAATGCATGATAAATTGAGGGGTGCCGAATAAGCCCCTCAATGTAATATTTTCAGCATTGGATTAAGCATAACAGTGTTTTGTAACGCTGGAGTTAGTATGACAGTATTTCGTAACACTGGAGCCTGACAGTGTTTCGTAAGAAAAATTCCAGGCAGGTACTATCTGTCCAAGTCTTCCAGTCCATGAAACATTGTTATACAAGGTAAATCGGTCAACAAATAAGAGTCAGAGAAAGTACATTATATAAGTGCCTTGGGAACTTATATATATATATGCCTTCAGAGCATTCTTTCAGGGGAAAATGGGGGTCACGTAAAAAAAATAAGCAGTAAATTAACTTCAAATTTAAACCAACAAGTTTTATTGAGGAGTAACAAACTTTTCATTGCATATTTATAAATTTTGTATAATTTAGAAACTTTCTTTGGACCTTGGAAGATACAGCGCTTTGAAATTTTGAATATTAAACTGCAGGGTACTGCTGGCTACAACTTGACGGACTAAATGACCTCCGCAAACAAAATTAAGGACGAAATTTAGAAAAGTTGGGCCTAGAGCAATTATGTTTGGGGCGCTCACTAATTTATGAGAATTATCGCTTGAAACTTGGTAACTACCTTTAAAGTGGGTCCCTAACATGGAATTAAATAAAAAAATATTAATTTATTAGAATTAACTTTCTTATTTGGGGGAATTGACACCTGAAACTTGCTATGTACTCTTAGTGACTCACTAATGAGTAATTAAGTAAAAATTATGTCTACCACCAATTTTTTAAGGACAAAGAAATAATTTGTGTCCTTGGTGTTTTTGGTTTTACTCATCATGGGACAATACGATATCAAGAACAACATTTATAAAAACCCACCATTCATATTATATGTGGTCATTCAGCACTTGAAGTATGCAGGTATGTATGTATGACACATGTACTTAATAGGAATCGAACAGTCTGATGTCGAATATGGAACCTATTTTGTAATCGCAATCAGTAAATATTCCAACTTCCTTATTTATGGGAATTCACTCGTATTCACTCAGAAATGGGTAATTAAGTCAAAATATAAGTCCAACCTTAGTATATATGTGAATTACCGTAATATCACAAGTTTCAAACGTTAATTCGGACAAAGAAGAAAGTTAGCCTATTGCCCCCAGTGCGGGGTAGATTTAATTTTATATTTAATTACATGTTAGGGACTCACTATGAAGGTAGGTACAAAGTTTCAAGCGACAATTCTCATAAATTAGTAAGCGCCCAAAAAAATTTGCTCTAGGCCCAACTTTTCTAAATTTCGCCCTTAATTTTGTTTGCGGAGGTCATTTAGTCCGTCAAGTTGTAGCCAGCATAAATGAAGTACTGTAATTATCAGACTACAATTAGTGACAGTTGAATCAATTAGTGCTGTGTTAATTGAACTTGAGTATATGTGCCACCGTGAGGGAAAATAGTACCAAGTTACCATAGTAATAGTAGGGATATTAGTACCTCTATCGCACACGGTGGCGCGCATACCGCAGTTTTCTTTTTACACTTCTCATGTCTAGATACAATACTACAAAGATATATTTGAGCAGCATAACAGCTTGGAAAATTGTTGAGGAAGAATTCAATCAACTAAAAGTTCTTGGTATTTGAAAATTTCCACTTAAAAATCCCAAATAAAAGAAATATGATCCGAAGGTGATATGGGAATGATTTAATTGCTGTGGAAAATTCATTCGCAGGGGAATATCCACTGTATATATTTATAAGACAGCGTATTTTTGTAGCAGGTGTGCACTAACAATCAGCTAATTTTTGCTAACAAAGCAGCCCCAAGTTTGTCCTTGATTTTATCCAGCATCTTAGAATTCTTTTTTTTCAGATAGCGAATTAGTAAGAGGTTTTCAGGATGTAAATTGAGGATAGAAGGCTGCCATTTAAGATTATTATTACTATTCTTTGTTGAAATATTCTTGTGCTTGTCCTTGGAGCTCTTATTGGCATACCAGACACTCGTAATTTATATCAGATGCAGAATTCAAGAAAATTACTGAAGTAAATATATTAAAGTAGGGACTTGATTTTTTTCTCACAAATTTCACAGTCAATTACAATCCATCTTTGTTTTGTGCTTCCCTGTTGTGTTTTTGTCAGACATCATAATTATAATTTCTGGTGAGCAAATCTAGTCTGTAAATCTGTTGTATGGATGGATTTTATGCGTATTTAAAAGTTTTTTTTCTTCAAAACTCGATTGATCAGGCTAATTTTACCAGCAGCAGCTTCGTAACCTAAGAAAAATGTCATGGGAAAAGATTTATTCCATGCTAAAAATAAATAAATAAACAGATATACATGCATAAAAAAATATAATCTTGGGACAACTTTGACACGAAATGGTTTTACGAAAGATTTAATTTCAGGATGATGAATAAATAATTATTCCTCTCAAAGATTTCAAGGTTTTATTTAGGTTCTGGGTTTTTTCTTTGTTCCTTTGTCTCTCTGAGAGAAAATTTTGAGAGATAAAAGTAGCAAAATCTTTACAGATCAAATTCAAATGAAACAAAAAGTTGGCTCTGTATGAACGATATACGTATTTAGTTTAATATTGACTAACGGTTATTTTTTACATTAAGCATGTAACTTGATGAAACCGGATTAGTTTTCATGGTTAACCTTGTTCTATTAAAAACCGATTACAAAAATTTCAATCATCGTATCATGCTAATGAGATGAGTGCACTACGTGACATAGATAACAAAAATTATTGTGGACGCAGAATTTTTTTATTACCACAGCAACTAGGTAATGAGGTCATTAAAATGTAATTATTATATCGTCAATTTCACCCTACAACATTGCAATGCAAACTGGACGACACTTGGCAACAGAGCAAACATTAAGTAGCAAAGCTTCGGCTTCAGCTACTTTATAGAATCCACCGGTCCGTAAATACGTACGTCCGTCGTAATTCAGTATCCATTATAACTTATTCACAATTAGGCCAAATGACATCAAACTTGGTATATATTGGTAATTTTAGGTGTTGATTAGGAATACAATAATGAGTTTCCCCAATTAGATACCTAATGAGCAGAGCAAGGCATAAAAGGCTTTTTCTGACGAAATGCCTTTGTTTTCAAATCGAAAGTGCTAGACATGCTGTTGTTAAGCAATTCTTTTATCATTAATTTATTTCATAAAATGTGTTAAAAAATAATTAACAACAAAATGAGTACTAACTGCTTTAAAATGGAACAAACAGCGCGTCAGTTGCTGGAATGTTGGAGTGATTTAATTAAGAGTGCAGTTCTAACGATTACATCGCGATGCAGTGTTATTAACAATATGCTGCATCGTTGAAATTATGGCTACCTGTGTTCAGGCTATTTGGAAGCAGAAGATTTGTATAATATATTGAGATAAGCATTTCCAGTAATTCCTTTGTTTTCACATATTTGTAAAGTTGAATGTTAGTGAAAATTCCTTTCACCGGAAGTCTTAAAATAGTATAAATAGCAATTGTAAACCCTATAAGTTATGATCATTTGGTACTTTACCATCAGTACTGTTTTAGACAGCAGACGAAAAAGTCAAGTTTGCTTGTCTTGGAATAATAAAGTTTGATTATTGTTACTCATAAAATGGAATTTCATAGTCGATTTTATTTAACTCTTATAGTTTTGCTGGAAGTTCTGAAGTAAAAGTTTAGAAGTTTCAGTTATTGTGCTCATACAGGAGCTGGTCCTTCGCGTCGTGATATTTGAGAATCACATCATCCTGTGTGCAACGGTTTTAGGGCGCACAACCTGTATGCATGAATGTTTCTATTCGTCAGCGAAAAACTTCAGTTTAATGAATTTAGACGTAGTCATGTTGTGTTGTAGTAATTTTATGCAGATGCATGAGTTTTAAAATGTCGTTTCGTCAAAATTGCAATAAAAGTAATCAGTCGTCCGAAATAATGCTAGTAATGCTTTTTTGTTCCCAAAATTTCGTTTTTTTAAAGCATCGAAAATGTGAATAAAAAAGGGAAAGGCATGGTTAAATATAATCAAATTCTTTGCAAAAATGCTAATACCCAATACCTTGCTCTGCTAGTAAGGTAAAAGCGACTAATTTGCACACAATAATTTGCTAGCATAAATAGATCGATGTATTTTGATGCGCTGATATTTGTTTTTGCTACTTAGATCCATAATGAGCCCACAGGATACTTGTTGGTTTTCTCGCTATTTTGCTACTTCGTTACATCGTTGGAAGGGTTTATTATTATTTAGAGTGAATTTTGGAGTGAATGCTAGATGATTCTTGAGTGAATATGGTTTTACTTATACTCTCTTTAGAATGCATGATAAGAAAACATAAAAAGGTTTGTATTCAAATTACAATAAATACAGCTTGCTGAGCCACTTTACTCAGCATACATTTAATAAAACTTGTTCCATTAACACGTTGATTTAAAAATCTTTAGAAAATTTAGAAGCACTGGGTTTAAAAAAAAGCAATGGTAAAACATTTGTGTAAGGATCCCCATTTACTTTTGACACTGACATGGGTCATTTGTTTGGGCATCTTCATTCCAGCGTTAACTTTTGCGGGGGAACTGGATAATATCTTGTTAGCAGGCTTCCTACCAACTGATATTAATACTGACCCTACCCTGGTTTATAGAACATGCCCAAGAGAACATAGGGATGTCAATGGGGATTTCAAGACAACTCAAGAAAGTGATGGCGTTGGAACTGATGGACTCTTCCACCCAAAGTTAAGTAAGAACGCCGCCATTCTAGATTTGGTGGACATGGGGGGTATTACACGCTTCCAAGTAAAGCATACGATATTCGATGGGCGTCACGCCTTTGATGTGAACAGCTACAAAGAGTTATCCGGAAATCCAGAAAAGGTTCAAAGGTATCTGGTGGAACTAACGAGAAGAATGTACAAGAAAACAGACATACTTCCGGTCGCCCTTAACAAAAAGGGGAAAGAAATCGAGTTCACCGATTACCTAAAAAAGGCACAAAAGACGAGATATGTGAGTATAGTGGATGCTGATGCTTCTTCACTCCCATTGCTCATAGTGTCAATTTCGGCAACGCTATCGTGTCGATTGTTTTGCTTGTTTTGTACATGAGTTTCCTGTACACATTGTGCGTGGCACAATCTGGCAGAGAGTCTCTGCTAGCGAGCCAGTACTAAGGTTTACAAAGTGTAGCTTATTTATAATGGCGTGTAGGTCCGTGCGTGGGTCCGTCTGTACTATATGTCTGAAAACGTGACCAATTTTAGAATTCTGTTTTTGGGAATAAATCTCTGACAAGTACTCTGACTGCTTCTTGTTGTCACTATTTACCCTAATCATTACTGAGTCAACCATCACTCGGGAACAAAGCTGCCCCAAGTTTGCCCTTGATGATATTAAGCTTCTTGTTCATTTTTCCTCAGATAGCTCTGTAGGTAAGGCAACAACAGCAGAAATAAAAAATCTCAATACAGACAAAGATGACATGGGAAAGTGAGTGGATTTGATTACATCCAAAATTAGAAACATAAACAACATAAATGCTTCACCTGACATAAAACTTCATAAATTGCTTATTAGTATATTAATTGCAAACGATAAGAGTAAACCAATTCTTTATCCATGATGTAATTTTTAACAGTTGGTTGCAGCATCAAAAATTTCGACTGATAAATCGGAGTATTTTGCTGTATAACTAATTTTTTTAAATTTGGGTTATATTTAAACCTATTTAAATGCACGGGGAACTAAAAACAAGCCCCCTGCATTGTCTGAAGTGTATAAACTGCTTATTAGTATATTAATTGCAAACGATAAGAGTAAACCGATTCTTTATCCAGGATGTAATTTTTAACAGTTGGTTGCTTGGTTTTGAAACAGCATCAAAAATTTCGACTGATAAATCGGAGTATTTTGCTGTATAACTAATTTTTTTTAAATTTGGGTTATATTTAAACCTATTTAAATGCACGGGGAACTAAAAACAAGCCCCCTGCATTGTCTGAAGTGTATAACTGGTGTGCAGGTTGCGCGAGTGGAACTGCCGTATTGAAAATAGGTGAAAATCATTTAACATGATTTAAAATGTGGACAACGACGTTGGTTACGTAAGTTGCATTGAATTTGTTTATGGTGTCTAGCAATAAATATTTTTAAAGGTGCAAATATCATTTCTGAAAATCTTAAATTCAACATTATTTGAACGGTTTGGAACATAATTATTGAGCAGTTACATTTGATTTTATATCCCAAATGTTTTTATATAAAATAAACCCTTACAACGGGATAAAGTTTTCTTTAAAAATTAACATATCCGTAATCAGCGCATCAAGTTACATCTATTTAAGCAATAAAAAAATTTTGCACATTTTTTGCGAATTAGGGCGCCACCTTGCAAAAATTATTACCATATTTGTAATCAACTCCTCGAGTTACATCGATTTATGCAATAAAAAAATTTTGCACATTTTTTGCGAATTAGGGCGCCACCTTGCAAAAAT
>JAHZNC010007191.1:0-10073 GCA_027744095.1 Zhuqinia jingwanae | reverse complement strand
TTAATGCATTGAATGAATGGATACACATGAATACAAGTAGTAATTGGTACGACAAATGTATGCCAAGTTAAACTCTAGATGTAGTTTGTAGCAGTATTTTTGCAATGGAGACAAGAATTTAAAAAAAATGTTAGATACAGCTTCACAAGTAAATGAAATGACAAGTTGCTATATGCATATTATGGAACGTTTGTGAATTAAATTATGGGATGCATGAATTTTGTACATTCATTTGTAATCAAACCAAACCAAATAATCAAACCATTTGAATCTATGGGAAAACGTAGATAAAATTTTATTATTTAAAAAAATATTTCACATTGCCCCATTGCCAGCCCCACCTTACTTTGCTTGAACACACCTGTTGTTGCCATCATTGACAAAGCCAGTATCACAAACGCACTTGCCAAGTAGACTGCAGTGACCATTCTTGGTACAGTTGGGAACGAGGATCGTGCAGGTGCTTCCAATGAGACCAACGCAAATGTCCCTGTCAGCGTCAAACTCCCCATCTTCGACATAGACGCCGGATTTGCAATTTCTGGAACATTGACACCTTCCAAGGTCAACACCGAGACCTGTTTCACAGACCTCCTGTGCTGACTCCTGGTCCTTTCCTGAGAGAAGTGCAATGATGGGATTTTCAGAAGTTATTGGAGCTTCAGGTGTTGTGGGGACTTCTGCTCTCCTTGAGAGACATGCTACAGTGTTGGAGTGGCGGTTGCATTGGAGAAGAAAACCGTTGCAAATGGCACCGTAAGCAGCACCGGGATACGCAGTGGTTGGAGCCTCGGTCGTAGGTTCAGGTTCAGCGGTTGGAGCCTCGGTCGTAGGTTCTGGACCAATGGTTGAAGTATCTTGTGCAGAAACTGCAGCAATGAACAGAACGGCGAGCACGACTAAAGTATGGCGACTCATTATGAAGTAGCAATGACTGTGCTACTTTTATTTCCAAAACAATTGAGATTTTTGCGAGAAATTTGCTTTTCAAGTTAGTGCAACAGGGACCGAGAATGTAGCAATGAATCCCTCAACTACGTCCACCACCTTTATATCAACTCAAAAACAAGGACAGATACAATGCCCAAGCTTTGGCAGTATAGCCTTCCAACTAGAATGAATTAAGTGAATGACTGCTTATAATAAGCCCAACATGTGAAAACCAGGTGACATATTATGCTTATCAAACAAAGAATAATGTCTTATCGTAAAGTGACAAGCTAATAATGTTTCCACTGATTGATACTATCCAGCTCCTGACAAAATTAATGTCATTCGACGTCTCCATCCATACACTACCCCTGCGTTCAATTATATCCCACATTTATAACAATTATGGTTCGTCAAGGACCACTCTGTATAGCAAAATTTTATCAAAATGGCCTTTCGGTCGTTTGCGCTGTCCTGATCAACCCATTTAGGAGTAGGAGAAAAACTGTAATACATATGTCCCTATGGTTTTAGTCTAGCCATTAAACAAAAAAAGTTCACTGCGACATCAACATCCCAACTGATAAAATTAATCACATAATATTTAAATGTAATTTTAATTTTTGAATGCAGCGGATGTTCGGCACAAGGTTACACCGGATTACTATAATCATAATAACAACTAATCATACAATTATTCCGAGACAATAATAAATATGAAAGGTCTGCGTATCATTTTTTTTTTTTGAAAATCAAAAGATTTCAGGACTCGCAAAATCCTGATGGATGGATATGATATTGATAATCAATCATTCGCGTAACAGAGCGTGTAACAATTCAGGTGAATAGTTATAAAAGAACAAAAAGGTATGCTACATAAATGCTGGTGGTGTAAGTTATGCTGTGACCACCATCATCAGAAGATAAAGAAACCTACACACCTGTGTACATGTATTTTTAAATATCTCGGTTAAAAAAATCATTTCACAGCTCATTAAATTAAACTTGAAAAGGCTTGTTAGGTAGACATATGGCTGGACTTGAGAGTTTGGATTTCCCATGTGCCACACAATTCAAATGAACATGACTTTAGAAGTATGTAATTTAAAGGTCACAAAAGGCCAGAAAAAAGTGTTTTTTGTTTGTTTCTATTCTAGAACAAGTGTATGTTTAATTCCTGCTTGGTGCTGCTTGTGTCCTTCCTTCCAAACAAATGTTTCAATCCTTCAGAAGGTCGCATTCATGAATTTGTCACTGTCATCAAGATAACTACCACATTGTACAACACACACACACACACATCACTGTAATCATCAGTGTCAACTTATAATGGCTAGTAGCAAGTTTCCTTCTATCCTCTAGCTATTCCATTCCCTCTAATTGCTTCTATTTCAAAACATGTTTTCACAACAAAATCAGCCTTCCATATCTCAAATTTTTCTTTGCAAGTCGCCGTGAAAAAAGCAAATGAATATTCTAATTGTATATATATGCTGAGTATAAAAAATATGCTCAAGAATATATGTATATTTGTCGCGTGTCTCTCAAAGTATTTTAATCTGTGCTTTGTTTATCGCTTCACTTGAGGTTACATAATTAAGCTGCTCGTAATATTATGAATGACATCACCATTGTCATCTTGAACACAATCGTAAATCTTTTTATTCCCCTAGGTTAGTAGTTCATACCTTGTTCATCTTATGCACATTATGTCTTTCGTAAAAAAGGAGCAAAAGGAGCAAGGTAAAGTGTAAAAGAGAAATAATGATTCTTCTCAACTTTTTACATCAATTCCACACATTTTCCATAATAATATTTTTTTCCTTTTGTCTCATAAAAATGTCGCTTGTGCTCCTACTTACATCACTACTCTCTGTCGACATTCAGAAAGAAAAATACTGCTCTCCTCTCAACATGATGATGATATTGATGATAATGATCATGTTACTTTTTTATTGTAAGTGGCAGAAGGTATTTAGGTCAGTTGTGTGGAAAAGAAAGGAAAGCACTAAATTCTTTCGGCATATATATTCGACCCCCTCCTCCCCTCCGCAACCTCACACTCACACCAATTGTGTAAGTGTGTGCATGTTTATGTGTCATCATATATGAAATTGAATTGCTTTAAAATTTGCTACGCCTCGTCTCCTCTGAAAAATGTGAAATGCATCTTCTTTCTCCCTCTGCACAAGAGTAATTCAATATCTGGTGATGGTGCTATAGTAACGATGACATTCATACTTCACACCACAACTAATCTTCAAGAAATAGTGCAAGTAAGTAGGAAAAGAGAGAAAGATTAATTAGGTCATATTTATTGTGTGAGTGTGTTGGCGTGAGCGTCGTTAAGCTTTCTTCTCAGGTTGCCCTTGTAGAAAATAGTCATGTCTAGTAGCATCACGATCAACATCAAAACGACTTTTTTTGGCTTGTAGTTTTTCTCAACGAAATGAGTAGTGAGTGTGTAATGTTTTATAAAAGTGGTTGTTGTACAAGCACTTAAAAATATATACAAACTTTACATGTTTGACCAGCCACAATTTGCTTCGCAGTCTCTGCCTATTTTTATCCCGTTCCGTTCCATCTCACACTAAATCCAACGACGAGAAGCACTTAGGACAAGGCAACAAAATGCAGTTTTATGTGGTCACACGCCTTCTCCTCCCAATCAGATATGATATTTTTGGATGTTCTACATAACCATATATACACTTGTATACATGCATAATAATATAATAATAATGCATTATGTAATAATAAAGTTTGTTGCTTTCAAAGTAATTTACGATTACCCTCCCGATTTGAGCGTGTCGAGCAAATAAAATTTAGCTATTATTCTTTTTGAGGTGCGAACATTTCAAGTTTGAACAAATGTCGCGTGCTTTCAAAGTAATTTACGATTACCCTCCCGATTTGAGCGTGTCGAGCAAATAAAATTTAGCTATTATTCTTTTTGAGGTGCGAACATTTCAAGTTTGAACAAATGTCTTTATCAGACTTGGATTTATGTAGAAGTGCTCGTGATGTTTGTGTTTGATTTGATCCCTATATACCGTTACGTGATATAGAATGACGCGCACAGTTACGCTTCATTGAACGCGAAGACACTGAATAATTTTATAATCTGTCAGCAAGACAGTTTCACTGCAAAAATTAAATCGAGGGATTGTCTGTGCCTGAGATTTACGTGAGACCAAGAAAGAGAAAACAAACAAAATCTGATAATGTTGGGCAGTAAGTACGTACATACATATCCCTACATATTATCGTGTGTTTGTGGTGGGCTGGTAAAGTCAGTCAACAGTTTTCTGTGTCGTGTCATTTGTGGAGTAGTCAAGACAAAAAGATTTACATAAAAATAAATTAATTCAGACTTGGAGTACTTGGCAAGATATTAGCCTGTCCAATAATAAACACGTTTACTGCTTTTCTACAATCTTCTATTATCTCCATTTTTTAAAAATGTGAATACCATTTACTATTCATGATAAGATAAAGTTCTATCGCGCATTTGTTCTATCAATATTATTAAATATACCTAAATGTTTTAAGCGGGATGCACAAATAAAATGAACAATAATGAAATTAGATTTGTTTGACTGGAATTTGAGTCAAAATTTTAATATTTGTAGCAGTTGATGCATGAATTATAAACTATGCGTATTGTAAAGTAGTAGCATAATATATGAATGAATCAAAGTATTATGTGCTCCCAACTAATGAGCCCTTTCCAAAGATGGAAAGGAGAAAAAGTAGGAGTCAACAGCCAAATAATTGCGTGTTATGTCATGTACTTGTCATATTCGCAGAGATATCGGTGTGTTGAGCATGAGAATTATTCGGTGATGACATGCATACCCAAAATACCAGAATATCAGCTCAGCGTGACTGACGTCTGCCACAAAGTTTTGAGTTGTTGACAGCAACAGCCCAGGCAGTCACGTTGATAAGTTGTGGCAAAAGCTCCATATAGCTGAGTTGATAAGTTTCGGCATACTTCTGATAATATCATAATGTGAATGATCATCCTGCGGAATGACTTTCTTTCCCCATCGCCAACACACTACACTATATGATCCCAACAAGAAAACGTGGCTGCACCAAGTAAATTGGGCGTGTACCTAAAGATATCTAGTCTGGTTTTAGCCGCTGCCAACTGACGATGAATTGTGCAAAAAGTGTGAGAGGAGAACCACAGCAGCAGAAGTCATTGCCAATAGCGAACAAAAAATACCAAACTATAATAATATGTATTTTTATTGACAAGTGACAACACCCAGAAGAAAAACAGGCTCGGAAGGAAGCAGAATGCGTGCACATACGTTATGGCGCTTCACTGTTGCATAATAAATTGACTTCACGATTGCTTGGAGGAGTAGATGATGATGATGATGGAATGGCTCACAAGTTGACGTTTTTTTTGTGGATGTGATTTTTGGTAGTGCATGAGAAAAGGAAGCACAAAAAAAACAAACCGAGAAAATAAGCTAAGCGTTTAAACGTATTATTGACAGGCCGTAAAACCGAAACACTGACCTTGGCAATGAAATATCGGAAAGGAAAAACAATGAAATTGATTGTAATTATGCAACTTGATTTCTTCGACATTATCGTCTCCTTATCCCATCAATACTCATGCTGTACATAACATGGGAGAGAGCTTTCCACTATGTATTTTTTTAAATTGAGCAGTCTACTTGTAAACATTTTTAAAGCTGATTTTCACTCGTGTGCAAAGTCAAAGTACAAAGTGCTGAATATTGGTAATTTTTCAAGTAACTTTGACAGCTTCAGCTTGTTGGAGCAAAATGATATAGTCGCCAAAAAGCCAGCAAACTTTATGCAACAGAAAAATTTCTTGTTTATGAAAAATCCCATCATTATTGTTCTTCAAGTGAAAAGTACATGATTTTAAGCGTCTAAGGAATATTTTGTCTAAAATTGATGCATGACTTAACACAAATTGTTCCATGCAATTGTTACAATTGCAATTGATATGATAATAGTGGAATGAGGGAAGGGTAACAATTTCCTCGTATTTTTCTTTGCAATAAAAAACAGGTTCCCAAAGATGCTGATTTTGAAAGATTACATCATTCATCCTTGTGTAGTATGTGTAGTTGTGGACACTTGAATGGGTCAAAGGTTAAAAGTGTTTTCAACTATCTGCTTTCTTTTTGTTTTTTTAACACGCCGACTATATAAATGTGCATAAACAAGTTCCGCTCACTTATCTAATTGCGTTTGCTTTGTGCGAAAATAAGTACAGTTTATTCAAAAGGGGAGTCGTAGGGAAGTGGTAAAGCGTGTGAATTAAAATGCACGGCCCTTTGATCGACACCAGGCACTCCCGATGATGTTAATAATAGGTTAGGTATATGAGACGACTATACTGTCCCTGACAAAAACTTGTTCTGAGGGAGTGTAATTTTTTTTGAATGTTAGTAATTTTCTTCATTTGATATTTAAAATACGAAATCCTATGAAAGTATGATCAACAATGGAGGAAGAAAATGAGTTCAAACTGAATCATTATTATCTTAATTATCTTAATTATTGTAATTAAATCCTATTCATTGATTTAAAACTTGAAAGAATCGATAGCAAAATCTTACAATTAGTAATTTATAAATATTAAATCATGGGATTTGCACTCTATTCTGCGACAAAACTATACAGACCCTTACGTATTTTTATGTGTAAAAATTAATTCACATATCACTCACATATCATATTGAACCAAGAAAATTGTTTTTTGGCTGTAAAATATTTTATTGAGTAACGCAAGTCCCTTTGTTTGCCTTCATACTTGACTTGAGCCTTTCAAAACTAAATATATAAAATAGCTAACAATATTTGCTAAACGCAGAGTGTATGTACTACATCCTCACCAGTACAAGTTTGCTTCTAGTATGATTAATGCGGAGATGTAATTTAATGTATTTATACATATATTTGTTTTCGAATTAGCAACCATATTTTTTGGTGAAAGATATTTGTGAAACGACCTTTATGGCGACGATTTAAGATTTCTAGATCGTACATAACATAACATGTGTGTTGCTGATGTAGTATTTGACGTTTCGTTAAAATGTCTATATTGCTTCAAGCTTCAAAAGAAGTTCCTTTTGATTTTGTGCTATGTTCTTGTACATATATACCAAAGATGAAATTAAGTATGGCTACTAAAGAAAAAGACAATGCATTGTTTCAACTATCCAATCCTTTTATTATCTAAAATCCCGAAAGTCGCATTTGTTACACCGACCAGCATTCCTACAAAACGATAGTACACCCGTACGACAATATTCCATACCATAAATTTTGTAGTTTACTGCTTTTTACAGGTGCCAATTTTACGGTTAGGGATTCAAAGAAATTATTGATACTTTTGCTTCCGGTTGCCCTTATTTTGTGCAAAAGTTCTTCGACACACTGCCTCATCTCACCTCAATAAATGGTCGGTCAGTACTGAATGACGCGGTATTATGCCGACATTCGACTCAGTGTACCATAAAATCTTCTCTGGGTCGATCGGTTCACGAATGATTGACACTACCAAATCGCATGATCGTCATCAACGCCAGAAGAACAGAGAGATAGCCAAGTTATTGGCTTGCTACAAATATACTAAATGAGATACTAGCGCGTGTGCAACATGAAATCTTGAATGTAAATGCATCTTGTGACATCAATTGCGCATTAAATTTCATCCTGCACTAATGTAAACTTTTTGTCATCCATTTCATATTTGCTTTCAAAGATTTTTTACATCATAATAGTGTTATCATATCATATCGTGCAGACCAATCTATCTCTGTACGCTCCAGTTTATTTATAGAAACATTCAGGATATTAATCTATCAAAACTTGGCATTTGATCAGTTGCGAATTATTTTAGTAAAAAAATGGACGATGAAAGAAATGTGATATTTCTTTTGCTAAAATAAATTACATTTTTTGTTTGCACCATTGCTTCAAATGTTTTAGGCTGTACAAGAGAGAGAGAGAGAGGAAGATGTGAACTCCTACAGGCGTATTTGTAGGTATGCAATAATATTTACGTCTCTTTTGCACGTGGTCCATGATGCTCCTTTTGTGAAGGACCATTACAAAAGAGTGAGTGTTACATGCGACGTAGGTATTTGAAAAAATATTTATGTAACAACTTTTTGAGATGTGGGAATCATGACGTGTTGTATGTTATTATTATTATAAGGTTTTGAATCTTATAAATAAGCTCAAGCGTGTCTGTGGAGAGTTATCCTTATCATTAGTGCTACTACTACGTTTTTACATATTGGATGGATATTTAGCATGGACAGGATCTGATAAATATTCATTAATAATTTATGGTGCCGGATAAGAAATGAGCCATGAGCCAAAGAGAGAGATTAGAAAAATGAGGGCTTTCACGTGCCACTAGAATTCGCAAGGTAACACCTATCCCAATCCCACCCCTTTTCAATTGAAAATATGTTTCATGCATGCAATCCGTATACTGCAGTCCTCTGCCTGAATTCCATACAATGTACCTACATACATGATATATTGAGACTACCACGTCTACTCCACTTGCATTCCCTTGTTCAACCTCAAACTATAATTAATTACGATTAAGGATAAACAAATTGAAAAATCATGTTTCATAAACTGACAAATTAGAAAAATTGCCAAAATTATAACAAATATGTATCGACGAAAAATATAGGATCAATGTAATCCTTCAAACATTTCACTCGCTGTATCATGATGATGAAGCTTTATTGCACTAACAACAAGAGCTGCTGCAGCTGTCGTGTCCCCTTTTTTATTGATTTTTCTAAAGTTTAATTAAATTAGTAGTTGATCTGATAATAATGTATAAATAGTTTTGAGTAAAATGTAGATGCAATCCCAAAATATTTAATGTGGCGATTTCAGGTTTTCATTAATGTCAAGGCAGTGGATAATTTTTAACACCCCATCCTCAGAATAAACAATAATTTGGTATTTGATCATATTTCAATTTTAATCATTCAAATGATAATTATGACCACACGTGAATTTACCATCTCCAAATCACAAATTACATTATCGGTTTGTTGATTAACGTTACTTGCTAATGATTTCAATTCAAGTACAAGTGCAGAGTTAACCAGTATACCAATTCTATGACTTCGTCCTTGCTAAAAAATCCTTATGGTGTTGACATATTTCATATAAAACGTAGATAGTCACAAAGTTATAAATTAACAAACATAAAAATGAAATATAACCGGCAATCTTGCTGTAATCTTTTAGTCAATTCTACTTTAGTGACCTATCTTAAAATATTAAGTGTGGCAGCAAAGTAATTGCTAAAAGAAGAAAAGTATGATTTAAAGCGGAGCTTAGAGTGCAATGTAGGGCACTGGGTAACCGCATAATAAACACTTTATTCTACTTATACTCCCATTCTCATTCCAAATATTTATTTGCAGTAGTAAAAACTGAGAAATTACACATTCTCCTCAATTTCGTAGAGATTATTAGCTAACTTTGTGTTGTTGTAAAAATGTCTTCTTGCCATCATGTTTGCATGTTGTATGTAAATACGTACACATTCAATGAATAGTTGACAGAATTTTAAATAAAAAGCTGTGAAACAACTCTGCGTTTTTTGTGTGTGTGTCGGCAGACGGAATGCAGTATTATATGCAAATAGCTATTGTGGCTCATTTATCACAACATTTATTCTCACTTTTGAACAAGGACCAACTTGGTTTTGTTTCTTTTTCTCATTTTCCCACAACTTGTTATCATTCTCATTCTTTTTTATTTAACAGCCAGAGCAACACAGAGCTTTCTTCTTTCTCGAATAAAAATATCTCGGCCAATTGTGACAAATGAAAAATGGGAAGGGCTTGAATGAGTGAACACCGTGCACACAACTCTCTCTCTCTCTCTCTCTCTCTCACCAAAAAAAAACACAGGTCCATCCATTTTCTCATCCTCTCTGCTTTGTTCTTAAGAATGTATGTGTCAGTTGCACTTTTACTGGCGCAGTGAACTACACAAAACAGTAAATATGTTGCCCGTGCGAATATATAAATACATTATGTGTGTACCTATTAGCATTATCGCATGTAATAATGAAATTGTTCGAATTATTGCAATCATCT
>JAHZNC010007190.1:0-10230 GCA_027744095.1 Zhuqinia jingwanae | reverse complement strand
AATCGGACATGCTGATTCCAAATATGAGGTCTATTTTTAAATCACAATTAGTTAATTGTAGTTAACTAATTATAATTAACTTAGTAGTCGAAACACAGCAGAAAGTAGTGAAAACAGTTCATAACTACTGCTTTACTTAGGTTTATTACAACTCGTGTGAAACATCTTTTCCTTAAGGATGAATATTACTCACAAATTTCTGGATATAATATGATGAGAGCCTTGTTCCATTGTTCGGTAAACTGTCCATCATTGTTACCCGTAAAAATTGGTCGCGTTTCCATGTTTAGTGCTCCCTCCGCGACGAGCTCCTATTATATAAATATTATGTTACGTCTCGAAATAAAGAGTCTTAAAATAATGCAACATTACCAGTAGAAAACTATCCTTTTCGTCGTCTTTCCTTTTGAATAGCTCGTCCAATATATAGTCTGGCGAGGCTTGAGGTGGGACTCCTAAAAATTTCCAGGGACAAAAGTTTAATCCATTAAGGAACACTGGATCGTGTAGCTTGCTGTAGTCCTGAAGAGAGCATCAAAACGAAGAAAACAAATAAACAATCTCATCGGTCGCGTGTATACACGGATAGAGTTAGATAAAATGTATACGGAAAATTGTAAACGTGTATTAATAATTATTATACCAGTGGAAAGTTATAAGTCATTATTACCAAACACATCAAGTAAGTACAATCAAAGTTGACTGTAAAAATTATGTACGATAAGAGAAGAATATCTTTGTTTATACCAGCTTTTAAATGGTTAGTAGAGCCGATATGAAAATCAACATTGGTTCAGAAACTACATTACGTTCGAAACTCCTCACTATATATGTATAAAAGTTTTTATTATGGAACCCAACTCAAAATTCTCACAGTAGGAAATCAATGACACTAATACTTTATACTTCTTGTAATGACAATAAGAAATCGACATGGATGGGCACATGAATAATACTTTATTGAATACGATATAATGAATTCTGTTGTTATATGTTTCAAAACTTTTGTGGTCGACTATAATGGCTTCCAATTAATTTGCCTGTGTTTGTATTCATGGCTTACTTGAGCATACTTACATAAAGGCAAGTCTCCAAACGTATGTACATTAACAACAATGGGCAGGCATGTATTATGACTATGAAGTCATCCCTGTATACCAAGTGTGGTACGTGTATTTACATGTATAACCATGTACGAGATATAACGATATAGATCATCATTGGAGAAATGAATTTATATGTACATGCAATGTGTAAACGTGGTCATGATGCATCAAATCAAATATAAGAAGACTATAGAGTACTCATTACTAGTCAATTTCTTCTCAATCTTGCATATTGTCAAAGTGTTAACCATATGGTTCCGGTTATTTGTAGGCGTCATACTCATATTAATTAGAGAACTGAAAAATTTCAATTTGGTGAGATAAATGATGAGAAAGCGCGTACGCTAATGCTACAGCTTTTTTAACATCCATAATATCATATCGCATATCGTTTTATTAAATGTGTAGTTTGTCTCATCGATAAGCAGCAGAAAAAATTGCGCTCCATGTGTGTCATTTCGTATTATTATTTACAACGTATATGCAACCATTTAATAATGGACATGCATGCATGGCGTAATTGGCTTATCTGTCCCTATAACGAGTTGATATATGGGTCTGGATTTATAACGTTTTACAAATTTTCAAATAAATCAATAAAAACGTTTTTATTATTACTATGTATCATATTCAAGTATTCGTGCACACACAATATACAAGACACAGAGAAGGAACATTGAAAAGTCGGACTCACTGTTATAAATATTACTATGGCAACTATTCTTACGATAACATTTCACTTCTTTGCGTATTATTGAAAAAATTTCTTACATATTTATGCACATACAATTCTTTATGTTGTAATGGTATTGCAATTGTATAAATAACCATTTTAACAGAGTTATGAATGAAAATTTGCATGTTATTTTTATGTTAACTCTATACCAAATGACGTAATTATGAGCCTAAAATATTGCTAGTCACCAAATCCCTCTATTTGTTTTCCGCGTGGCTTTATATTTATAGAAAATCTCAAATAGTATATGCTCGTCATATGTTTCAGATTTAGTTCATGTCATACCTTGTCTTTTGTTTGATATTGATTATATGTGCAACATATTTTAGAACCTGTCGTATACGACGCTTTGATATATTAAACTTGTATTGAAATGAAGATGATTGTTGTTATTATTATGTGCTACATAATTTGTAGGATACAACGATGAAAATCTTTGTTCATTCAAGCATTGTATATCCACAATAATTCCTTTTTTTAAAGTTTCCATTTAAAAGCATTCGTGAATTTGAATATTAGTAATCTTCACCTCGTGTAGTAAGAAACAAATCATACGATCGGGACGAAGTACCATCACATATACATCCCTTTGTTGCGTCGTTGTCGTCGTCGTCGTCATCACCACCATCATCGTCCAAGACTGAGACGGAAGGAAAGGGATTGTGATCCCTGTGCTAGACAATTGTCCACTGACATAACTATGATGGACACGAATGATGTGACAGATCCGTTAGAGTGCAAATCTGGAACAGTCACTTCAGCCAATTCTGATCCAGACTGGCTTCAATTTGTAAACTCAGTAAAGTACAACCGGGCAAGTGTAAGTTAACAAAGCTCTATTACTTTTAACAGTAAATATTAACTCTAGTATGGAAAAAATATGAACTTGAGAACATTAATGTACTGTTGGTTGTGTCAAACATATTTCTTACAGGCACACGAAATACTCTCATCTGCACTACTGGAGCACACAAGCTGTTCAATTCCGCTCCTTGGAAAGCTAATATCCCGAACAGTTTCAATTTCAAATGTAGATGAGAGTAACAGTCAATCACAGAGGATGGGTGAACAACACGGTGTGACTGTAAGTTAATGTTAATGGAAAATGCATATTGCTAAAAAATGTTCAATTAACAATATTAAACAAATTTTTCATTATTTTGAATTTGTGTATTTATATATTCATGTTCATTGTAGATCATCAAAGCAGTTATCCACTCGACAATCCTGAGCGATTATAGTAATGGGATAGTTGTGGATATAGTGAACATGTTGTTAACAGAGCTTAAACACTTTCGAACTAGTGTTCTATGTAGCACTGTGAAACATTGTATGGCATACATGGAAGCTGACAAGGATCGAGATGGGTCTCTGCCGCCAATGTACGTTGTTATTGTACATATTACTCGTAATCATCTATTTCTTCTTCATGTTCTTAATATCTTGTCCTAATTGAATTATATCTTAATTTAGGTGGATCGAAATTTTTGGCAAATTAGTTTCCGTGTTGATGACAAGATGTGACATCAAAAATGAAACTGAGAGTTTGGATGGTAGAACATTCCGGGATGATGTACTCATTGGCCTCAATAGATTGAAATGGACGTCAGAAAACATGGCTTCGTCAATTGCTGTTATCAGGTATTACGAACTGATAAATATTGTGTGATAATGTGCGATAGCTAGGTATATTATTTCAAGTTTGTATTTTTCTCGTAATTTAGAATTTTTTGGTTTATTAGACAAATTCCAGGGTTGGATCAGTCCGACTTGAATGTAGTTTTTAACAAAGTTCGTGCTTGTCTTAAAGATTTAAAGCCGGGTTCATTTCCATCAATTGTACATCAACTATTATTACTGGCAGGACATAGATGTCCGTCAGACGTTGTTGCTGTTTGTGCACAATACTTTACATGCATCGATTTGTTTGACACGCAATCAATGGAAGCGAGACACAAACGCAATGCTTTAGTCAATGTACTTCTTCACATTATTGACGCTGCGAGACATTGTGATGCTCTGGTTAAAGCAGTAGTTAGAATTATAAGATATTCCCAATTTGATTTTGGAAAGGTCATGAGCCCTTTCACTCTTTCTGTTGTCCTTGGATTGTCATCTTTTGGTCACGCAACGGCTGTCGTAAGTACCCTAGTTAATGGTTCAACATACTTTTCATATTGTGTGTGAAAGTACAAAACACACGTATGCATATTCGGGTTGCAAATTATTTGTAGTTCAATAATTATATTTTGTTTTATGTTAACAGATAATACACACATTAAAGAACTCTGTCATGAAGTCGTTCACATCCATCCACACGAGTGAAATGAGCTATTGGTATCGCCAAACAGTGGGTGACAGGGAAGACAATGTGACTGCTTGTTTCCGATCAATTTTAGATTCAAAGTAAGTAAAAACATATCAAAACAAATCTCCCTTTGTTTCCATCCTACGTGTATGGTATACGAAAAAATCTATTGTTGATTGCATTAATAATTTTTACTTTCCAAATAGGTGTTTAGATTTCGATTGTGCATTTGAAGGTCTACTAAAGTTGGGCATTGACCTGTTGAATGCAGACGTAAATCAAAACAAACACTCGAACACACTAGAACAAAGTCAAAAATTGGGATCATTCATAATTACTTCACTCGTTAAAAATTGTACGGACCAGATTACATCAATCATTAGACAGTTATTGAAATTTTCACACAAATCCCACGCTCATTCAGGTTCGCATATATTATTGTATGTTTTTAATTTTATTACAAAGATAAAAATATTATACGTTTACGTTTACATATAGAATGCTTGGCAATGTGTTTGAAGATGCGGACGCGTCAAATCATCCATCCACCACTGCTTGGACTTGTGTGTGAGATTATTCAACATTTGCCAATGATGGATTCTTATTCTGTGTCTGTGATTGTAGAGTCTTTATCAATTGCACTTCAACTGAGCTACACATTACTAGATCAAGTAATGTTGATCATGCGCAAAACCATTTGGAAGTAATACACTAAGCTATGCTACATTAAATGTTATAAAATATCATAGTCTTTATCAATTGCACTTCAACTGAGCTACACATTACTAGATCAAGTAATGTTGATCATGCGCAAAACCATTTGGAAGTAATACACTAAGCTATGCTACATTAAAAGTTTACATAAACCGTTTGCCATTTGTTAAAAATGCTTGACATTTTTTATGCTCGTGTTTTAGGTCACTGGATGCTAAACGAGCAGCTGTGAGGATCATGATTATTCTCCTTTCAAATTCTCGGTTAGCTGGTGACATTCCATGTAGCCAATACAGTGAAAGTCAGAAATGTTTTAACAACGCACAAAAACACGTACCTTCCACTTCTAATTCATCATCGCATGCACCTGGACAATTTCCAGACAGCTTACCAGTTTGTTTGGAAATCATGACGCTATCAAGGCGTTGCTTTGAACAACAACATGAAATCAGACAAGAATTATACATGGAGTTTCATTCCGTTGTACATAAAAATCCAACACTTGTGGAAGTAATTTGCAGTCAGCTTTACAATCATTGCAGTCAGTATTTATCAGAAAGTAACAACGAAGATGACGACACTACTGTATTCCTTGGGAAAATAGTAGAGTTCCCAGAGTCTGTGAATGGTTGCCCATCGATTACAGTATGATAATAAATTACAGTGGAATTTTTATAATTAAACAAACGTTTCGAAACTCTAAAACTGCAAGCCTAACATTTTCGTTTTTTGTCTGTGGTGTAGGAAGAGTTGGGGTTCATGATACAATGCTTATCATTCGTAGTTCATAGATGCCATCTGGTTTTTAGTACAACTGAGCTCTCACCTCCGGTCGCTGTTGCAAAATTGGAGGGATTATTAGATAAATGGATCAACGTCATTTTGAAAATGGATACATATAAAATTGAAATTGTAACATTTATTATGTTAACAATACATTATTATTCATATTATTACAATGATATTGCTGACACTAATCATTGTTTCTCGTATGGTAGATGGCTGCTGATGTAGTCAAAGACGTGACGGACAAAATTGGATTTGCTGAAAACTTGTTCACTATTCAATTGATGCAAATATCTGAAGCATTGATCGAATTTATAAACTTTGAAATAAAACCAGTGGGCGGTGGTGACAAGCTATTACGAAAGTTGTTTACGAGGCAACAAATTATGGAACCAATACTACTAAAGGTATTGCATTACTGTGGTTTTCTTGCTGTACTTGAATTATGATAACCAGTTAAATTTTTTAAATTTTAGTATGGAAAGGCAAAAAGGAAACAAGTTGCGATATTTAACAAGGCCAAGCCAAAAAACACAATTGATGTAGGAAAACGTAACGACGACAGTAATGACATGAATGCGCCGGTTAATAATTCATCTGTGACAGCTACAATTGAGTCATCTTTGTCATATCCTCCATCGTCAACATTAAAAAAATCAGATCGACCATCACATAAGCGTCTAGTTTACAATCATGTTATGTGCTTGGAAAGTGCTCTTGATATGTTGCGTAAACTGCAAAAGTCAGCATGAATTGATGATAATATGCATTATAATTCAAATATATTGTTGGGTGTTTACAGATAATCGTATTGAACATACCTAGATGTTTATAATCTCATATGTATTTTTCAGACCTGATCATGGCAAAGGAGCTATCCGTTTAGTTCACCGCGATGGTACGGAGTTTGAAAAATTCTTGTTGTCCATTGTCAAGCAAAAGTTTAACAAGTTTAAACGAAAAGAGTCTCTGTATGAAATGCATCGCCGTTTACAAAAAATTGGTGAAACATTTGCTGACATTGCTGGGTAATTACCATTACAATGTAATATGATTGTAACAATTTCGTAGTCATTTTACAATATATTATCTCATTTAGGTGTCTGTGGAATGGCGTGTTTATCCTTGACATGGATGATGTGGACGTGGAAACTGTTGAAATGATAAAGTTGCGTCTTCAAATAGTTGATGAAATAGCAACTTTGCTATGTAATTCATATCCATTAATCTGTTGTCAGTTGATTAAATCATTGTGTAAGGCTTGACATAAGTATGCAACATCATAATAATCTGTAATTCAATGAAGTATTTAGATAAAGTGGTTAAAACTATGTTGTTATACGATTTCTGCTATTACAGGCAATAATGATGGTACTATAGATTTTTCGTACGATGAGATGTTCCATATATTTTTCAATTCCTGGAGAAATGTATTTGGACGGATTCAATCAAGTTTTTACATGGACCCCGCCAGTACACGTTTAAATGCAACGCTATTTGATATTTTGCGCGCATTTGCAAAACCATTGTCTTCCGACTCTAATGTCAACAATTGCAACAGAACGGGACAGGTAGTTAACCTTGAGCTAACTATATTGCTATATAAATGAATGTGAATGTTCTCTCTTAATCCACTGTGTGTCACGTGTCCAAAATCTAATGACAAGGTTCCATCTAAGTTGTTTGCGGATGCTAACTGCGTAACAATGATGCCAAAATGCATATGAGATAGCATAATAAAAATTTTTTACATCACACATTCCAGTTGATATTTAAATTTCAGGTACTTGGTTGGCTATGGAATTACATGTCCGCTTTTGATTCTAAAAATGACACGGAACCAGATGTCATCTTGGGTGAATCAGTAACATCATGTTGGTTATCGTACTTCATGAAGGGGATGGATTTCTTGAAACAACCCTTGGAAAGTCAACATGATGTGATTCAGTTATCTTTTGCGGTTAAATACAAACTGGGTCTTCAGGCAGAGGTAACAAACACAATGCACACGTAAATCACTTTTATATCATGCAGTTTAATACGTAGTTTTTGTATTTCTTATGATTTATATAGTTGGTACATTTTATTTCTTATTTCAGGCTGTAGCCCAAAATGTCGCACAAATCAACATGTGGATCGTAAATGCATACACAGCACCAAGAATTTTATGTGTCATACTGGATCACATTGAGACGCTACTAGCTCATCTGTCAGCCGTGCTTGTAAAAGTAAAGTCACAAAATCCAGAAGACTGTGACGATGATAATAAGCGTACGTATTAGAATAAAAATGAGAATAACTCAAACAGTGGTTCTTTCTGATGTGGTTTTTTGATGGTTGTGTATTTAAGGTCGCGCTTCAAAACTGGCTGCCTCTTGTTTTACACTACTCAACGAAATTGTCGAAATTTGCTCAGAGTTGGTTACAACTAAATTCCTTCCTGGACTATGTTGTTCAACTATGCTAAGAGTGGTTCCACAGATTTTCACAGTTATGGCTGGTTTTGGAGAGTACGTTATAGAGTATAAACATTTAATTGACATGGATGCCATGAAAATGTTTACAATACCTGTTTCAAACATTGGGAAAAGATTTAAACCTTACGTTGAAACTATGATAATATACATTGAGGTATGATAAATGAAATGAGCAATATATGGGTTATTACCTTCATGTAAAGATCTAACGCAATGAAACCATTTAATTTTTTTACGCGGTGTAGCGGATTCAACGGGAGTATGCAGACGAAATTGTCAATGGGATGACAGCTGCTAAGAGAAGTACTGGGAAGCTTCCTCCTGCTGTAAAACTGCAGATATCAAAAGAGAAAAGACTGATTCCTGCCATGATTTACAGCATTGAGAAATATGATAAGCAAATTATCATGGTTGCAAAAAGCATTGTATGAAACAGCAAACTTATGTATTAGCTGTAGCCAATTAAGAACTTTATAATTATGACCGTTTAATTTGTTATAGGATGAGATACACCCACTTTTGCTGATGGGGATGAAATTAAGTACCTGCCGTGACTTTAAAGTTGATACAAATAGACTTATTACTGTTATGAGAATACAGAAGCCATCTGGACATTCAAATGTAGATGAAGATGTCAACATGGTGCCACTTCTTCACAACTTCAATACACTCATGAATGTATATGTGCACGCAATTATTTCAGGACTTTATAATTAAGTTTAATTTTGATTTGCTTCAGACTACCGCTGCTGTTGGTCCCTCTTCAAATGCACGTAATCACTCACGCGTTCCGGGATCCATGAAACGGAAAATGCCCGAAATTGGCGAAAATGAAAGTACTGACTCTGAGTAAATGAACAAAAGCAGAACAACGAGTTTAAATGTAATATGCAAATGTGTATATACATAATTTACACTTATTTATTTACATAGTAATTATTACAATAGTATAGCATTTAGCGGTGTCATGTTTTATGGAAAAGTTTTGCATTTCTGGAGAAATCTGTAATTATAATTACAAATTAATGTACCTTTTTGGTGCAGCCAAAAAATGTACTATATGTATAATATAATTGTGTATACATAATAATTGTATAAATGTACAATAAACCAATAAAAGAGCTATAGTTAATTTTTTTAATATTTAAGAAGTAACCATTTTAAGTAACGGGCGTTTAAGTAACGTAATATAATTCGACGATTTGGACTTACAATATTCGTAGTGAACATAAAGTTTTGGAAATTTTTTAATACCAACGTAACCTAATGCCCTAATGAATCTACATACCAAATTTGAATACAATCAGACGAAATACTTAAATTGAGCACTACGCTGTTATCCCTTTTATGGTTTTGGGTCGCTCTACAATAATAGTGTTACATTTTACCCATTCCATAGGAAGGTGGTTCAAGGACGTTGACACGTTGGATTTGTATAGACGAATAAACACTTGTTGGGAGAGTGGTTGCATAACACCAATCCGTATCGCATTATTGCACAGAAATACATGACGAAAATTTATGTTAAAAAAATCGCCATGTGTTGCTTAATGAAAAGATTGGTCATATATAACAACGTTACAAGCATTGGTTATTATTTAAACGAACGAATATCACAAAGTGGAACGTCACAGTAAATAACATAATAACATCAACTTATATCTAACGGTTTGTATGAATCAATACAGACACATGCGGCCGGCAGATTATAACGTACTTCTTACAAAGTTCATAACAAACGTATCCGGTTGTGTCGCGTTACATCTTGGTCCAAGCAGAAAAATATAAGAGACGTACAATCAATTCTGAAATTTTTCAAACTATTTGTGTGTTTGGAATCAAAGTTTTTTTTTGTTGTAAGGAAATTATATATAATCGGTAATGATATTAAAATTACCAGTATTATGTGGCGGTGTATATAACAGGTTAATTTTGAACAAGCTTATGTGAACTCGCCCATATAACAGGGAGATAATAATTGTGATGTTTGACGATAATTTTGATCAACTGTTGGCCCAGCTGGATGAAATCGAAGAGAAAGTAGCCGAACCAGTGATAAAGCAAGGAACCTCTGTTCCCGTCCATCAGCAAGTAGATGAGTTT
>JAHZNC010007189.1:0-10397 GCA_027744095.1 Zhuqinia jingwanae | reverse complement strand
TATAAATACCTCCACAAATGCCTAAAACTCAAAATATGAATGCATAAAAAACCGAGAGCTGCTGTGGTATAGATTTTTTGGGAGTTGAAAGTTTATGATGTATGCGTGTGTGAAATAAGTACGCCATACATCATCATCGTTGGACTAAATTTTCAAGATTATCGACCAAAAGGCAAGCAATATGTTAAGAAATTATTTTAATGACGCCCTGTCTTTGGAAGTAGTTTATTGTAGCGTAAACGTTCAAACACAGCTTCCCAATTGAGTGTTATTTTTTAATTTGTTCTGACCACGCAGTAGTGTTAAATGTTAATTGCATGCTACAGTTAACATGTCATTTCAAATTAAACGAAAGTTGTGCCGAAATGTCAGTATAACAAGTATAACTCGAAAATTCTAATGACGCTGGTATTTTGGAGCCAGTTATTGGACACATACCACGATCGAATTCAATAAGCATACAAATGAGAAATTGGTTGACCCTGCGCTGATCTGATTTGGATCAGTAAGGTTATGTCATGTACCACATTACGACACAAAAATTTGTACTTAAATAAATACTGATATTTAAGTTACAACCATCATAGAACATCAAAACTTGAAAAGACTCGTTGCTTGCCGTCCAGCCGACAGACCGCTCCCCTCATTTTCTCTCCAAAATAAACATGACAATTGTCTTTACATCTTTACCTGCAAAGATTTCTGATTGATTTCTGAGTTGAAAAAAAATCATTCAGGGTTCTAATTCAAAAAGGTGAAAGGGTCAACGCATACAGCCAAAAACGATGACATATGTAACGCTGCAGCATGGTATCCATTTCCACCGAGGGTTATCTGTGCAACCTTTAGTTGGCATGTAATTCTGGCACCAGAAATTGCCATGGTTATCCATGAGTATACAAAGTTATGAAAACAATTTGTCCATTTTTCTATACAGTGTTATTATGTTTTGTAATATTGGAAGTTTGTGGTAAATTTGAAAACTAAACAGACTGTCAGTCATAAAACCGATAAAGCTGCGTAACTCCTCACAAATGGAAATACTTTGTTTAATTTAAAATACATACTAGACTGAAGTATAGCTACGACATGACATTTATTTTATGATTTAAAATTTTTATAGTTAAATAATTAGGTTGGTGCCATTTTCAACATAATTAGAATTCATTTTACAACAAAGTTATGTTGTATGTTATATTGATAGACGAATGCTGTATATGTTTTCAAAGGGACATCTTTAGTATGACAACTTTTATAGAAAATAAGTAGCTAATTTGTATATTGTGAGCGAACATAAAATCGCCAACGGACAACGACAGACATGTATTTACAGAGAAATTACATTTACAAATTACTAGCTAGAGAGAAATATTGATTATTATCCCTTATGGGATGCTTTTCCAACATGCTAACGGAAAATATTTTTTTATACTCAATAATATCTTGTATTACTTTGCATTCAGTATAGCAAACAGTTGGAATGTGCCAGAAATTTTTACACAATTGCTAATTAAATCAATTAATTTCCATACAAACCCAAAATGACATACACAAATATTGATGTTCCGCTTTGTACATATTTGGTTCAATCAAATTGTTGGGACTTTCCATATTTTCTCCCATGAACGCTGCTACTATTTCTTGTGTTTAAAAAAAAAAAACAATTAATGTACCAATCTCTCTTTGATGGAGTGATGCTAATTTGATTTTTTTTTTTTGGATTTTATGTCACATCATTAAGCGCAGTGGGATAACAAGGCAGTACACACTAAATGGAAGGGGCACATTGAGAAATATTTCCTTCATTTCTGTTCATATAAAAAAATACATATTTTAACACAAAAATGAAATCTAACTCTGTAGTATCAGATGAAGATCAACTTGTCACTTATCTTCATGTTGCAACTCAATTTGCATATTTCACCATGGTATCACCTAACCGTTTGATCTGCATTAAAAGCAAAGAGAAATTTGTTTCGACATCTTGGCTTCCACATAAAATATTTTGTGTACTTTTAAACATTATAGGGGCTTGGACTTTATTAACTGATATAGCAAATACGATTCCAATAAACTCCAAAAATCCAAGTGACTATTTAAAAATGATGTTACACATTATGCCCATTGTGCACAATGGCGTGATTTTAGCAACTTTCTGGATTAAGTTTAGACGACTAACTGATCTCATATAAACGTTGTGAAAAACCACAAAATACTTACTACAATTTGTCAAATAAAGCTGATTCCGTTTTTTAACAAATACTTTGGGTATTTTCTCTGTTTGGCCTACGCGTTCCTTGTGATTCCTGAACCAATTCTAATGAAAGGAACAGACTACTGGACATCGGGCCACAGTGGATTTCTAAAAACCGTTCATTGTATACTCGGTTCTTTGTTACTCCTTGGACGTGTATACATTTATTTAACAAATATTGTTGGAACCGTGCTTTGCTTTATGAGTGTGATGGTATTGTGGACAACTACAAGTTCATTTGTCAAATTTGTCAAAAAGGACTTGAGTTGCCAACCTGCTGATAATTTGGTGCATGCTTCCTTAGTCAAAGTTCCAGAAGTTTTGGGCTGTTTGTGTCTCACAAAAAGAAAATTTGATCGAACAGCTCTTTGGCCGAAAATTCAAAATTATTACGAATTTTTAAAAGAGCTCAGCAACATGATAAATCAAATAGTTGGAAACATTAATGCATATGGCATAATTGAAGCCATTTTATTTTACGCCATTGGTTTCGATAAAATATTCACCAGAAGTGGAAATTCGGTTATGGACACGGTTCGGAGCATAAATATATTGATTGGTTTTCTTTCTACTTGTATATTTATGTATCTTTCCGCAGATATTTGTGGACAAATGAATGTGTTGAAGGAGTGGTTGTCCAAGAGAGAGAACAGGATGTTGGTGGAGCCCGTTCATGAAATATTTTTGATGATGAATGAGGTGGATTCAAATTTAATTTCTTATCAAGGCGGGGAATATATTTCCCATTACATTCGGCCTCCTGGCGAACGTGAGTTTTAACAAACCTTTAAAAAATTAATACTTCATTAAAAATTATTTTTTGTGTTATCTTTATTTTCAGGTTGTGACAACTATTATTACGTATTTCATTATTTGCGTCCAAGCACGATCCTAAAATTTCATTAAAACACATGAACGAAAATATTTCGTAAGTTATTTGTGACTTATTTGATCCAGATTTTTCAATTGTAGTTTTAAACCAACCTTAAGTAAAAACATGTACCTCTAAAACAGGTAAATCTTTCTCTTTCATTAATGTTTTCGTCGGTTCGCTGTCGTTCATCGTGCATAATATTTTTCCAGGCCGTATCTACTATCTCCGCAGCTTTCCCATGACAATAAATAATAATTTATGGGGATTCGTAGTTACAAACTTCCTGGCCAAAAATTCCGTCACGCTTAAAATGACAGTACTACAAAATATAACCGTTTTTTGTCGATAAGATATCATTCCAATCTACCACATTCGGGGATCGATATGTCGTAGTATGTGTTTCTTTGCTTGAATTTTTTTTAGAAAACTGCTTTGCGTTGCATAAATACTGCACAGAAAATTGTACAGAGTGCAGATTAATATTTGTTCTATTTTGGCCATTGCAAATATCGCGTGTTCGGTAATGAATTGTATAAGAGTAAACATTTACTTTTGATATGGAAATATGTCAAATTCTATATGGCTTATAATGGCATGCAGTCATATTTTCATGCTAAATGCATGGCTTCCGTAGGGAGATGGATTATTTCCCGCCTACGACTCCCCCGGTATCTATTCCCACAGTGAAACTCCTGCCTAGGACAATTTCCCTCAATAAAATTCTTCCCCATGGACAACCTCAATCATGATGCCTCAATGGTAGTTATTACACAACAAGTTTAGGTTTTCTTGGAAGTAATTAAAATGAGAGTTGCAGTGAATAGCAGAAAAGTTAAAATGCTACACAGGACTAATTTAAATTAATGAGCTGAACGTGAATGAAATACTTGTCATACAATTAAAAAATTCACACGTAAAAAATGCGTCATTTTTTTCAAATTTACTCTATAACTTTTTACTGCATTTCTAGCATACATTTCTTTATGACAATGATGTGTTTGTTTAGAGCTCCAAGCGGGGTTCCTGCTCTTTCTCCTTGTATGATGCAAAGTTTTGTAAAGGTCCAATTTCCATCCACTGAAACAAATCCGTCGTGTTTTTATTAGCATTCTGAAACAATGATTGCTCCAGCGTATCCATGAAGTCCACAGGGAAAGGTTTACAGGTGTGCCTCCTTGTAACCCAGGTGAGGTCCCTGTGCGGCAACACTGCCACTGCAATGCATAAGATCCTATGTTGGAGAATCTACAACGCAAAAAAAAAACATTTTTAACTACGGATAATACGGATATCAAACATGATTAATGTACTTCAAATGGTTAATTGCAAGGACCTCCGGAAGTAACTCAGCCATCACACCAGTATTACGTTGGAAGAAGGTAGTACACAAAAGGCCAACTTCAAAATATCGAGGTTGAAAGGTTTTGAGATCAATATTGAAAATAGACGTCTCCATACTCTCCCTATAATAAATAATAACCATAAGTGTTCCATACACGTCAATCCCAAAATACATAAGCAATAATTTGTTCAGACGCATGTTTACTAATTTTTTAAAACTTACCATTGATCTTTCTTAAATTCTGAACCTAAAGTCACGGAAATGTATGACCGTGCGGAATCAAACGTATGCGAAATCACATTTGCTGCCCATAGTGGAAGCTGAAAAGTGGCGCCCACAGGTATGTCATCTGACAGGTATTCTGGTACAAGAAATCCTGAGGTTAGAAAATCAACGGGAATTAAACACGATGTTAGCATTTAAATTTTTTTTAAAGCAATCAATAAAAGTCAGCATAAATATTCAAACTCACCAAATTTGGGAATACGCTTAACTGTCTCACAAATTATCGGTGTCTCCAAAGCCAAGATACTGTCAAGAGAAAAGTGATGGGGTTGACAAGTCAGTCGTAAATCTTTTGTAGACATTCTGGCTGGACTTTGACCTCTGGCTCTGACTATGTGTTACTTTCACGCAGGATAATTTACGCTGCAATACAACTCTTGTGCAATTATTTTTAATGTAATAACTTCAAATTTTTACAAATCACAATAGTTTTTTGTATTTATTTAAATATTTACACAATTAAGTACACACACACTATCACTTCACATAAACAACAGGATAAACACAAACAGCAGTAACAACAGCAGTATGTCATCCCGAAAACAAAAGCAATGGTTTACTAGTTCACCACTAGAAATTAACCCATATACCTATTCTCATTTCTCATCCAAGTCCAAGATAAGAGAAGCGTACAGTTCACGTTTTCACTTTCCGCATTACATTGCGTATGGCCTTGTATCCTGGCAATTTTGCAATCCGTATTCCGTAGTAGTACGCCGTACAGGGCTGGCAGTAATCCAGGATTACATTAATCCTAATCCAGGATTACATTAATCCTAATCCAGGATTACGGATTGTAATCCGCAATCCGCACTATCCCCAAGGTTACATAATTGCGAAACGGTTAGGTTTTGACTCCCTTCCGGTTGAGGTCACCCTGGGGTCACTAGGTCATAAAAAATGGTCAACACCAAAAATGATCCCCGTGTCGAGATCAGTGCAAATAACCATGTTTCGGGTAATTTTATATTTTTACCCCCCCCGGGGGTTACGGGGGAACGGGTCCGAGTTAACACGCCGGAGTGGTACCATTGAACTCCCCTCGTCAAGGGCTTTCGATTGACATATATCTCGGCCCATTCTGCGAGGGGGGGTTTGCGTAACATTGACCTACTGCTGAGAGTGAGGACGAAAAACTACTAAAATTTGATCAGAACATACATGATTGGCCGCAAGATTTTTGAAACCGTAGTACATATATTAACCTGATCTGCCGTTTCTGTATTATAAATCATAAATCAATTCTAACTCCACTTTAAATCGATAATTCCAGAATATTTGCTATTAATTATTACGTAGCTGATGTAATCAGCGATAGGATTGAGATTTGTAAGGTTGTCTGTTCTGAGAACATATCTTCAGGACCATATGTTTGGTACACCGACACCTTAGATAACTCAGAACCCTATTGATTTTCAGACTAGACCCCATCTCATTCATCCGGGGGAGTTATGAAGGAAAAGTAGATTTTTTTTGCTTTTTACCCAGAGCAAATGACGGATCATTCTAATCACTCGCAGCTAAGTATTTACAGATGACAGGTATTATATTTAGGTAATCCCCGTGCAGTATTACGAATAACGAATGCCCTTTTACCTTGATGTAACTCAAACGCAACGCAACGCAACGAGTTGGTTGACTTGAATTCGAGAGCATTGAAGTCAATGCAATGCAACCANGAAGTCAATGCAATGCAACCAAAATCAACCAGCTCTCCTCGATCCGCTTGCATACATTAATACATGTTTGTACTTGGACTTGTACACATGCACGCATTGATGATGTAAAGAATTGCTTGGCTTTATGCTTATTAAGTGTGTTGAACAGAATAACAATCATCTGTTTGTTCTGGACTTGCATCATCACTATTCCCTTACAATTTTTTTTTTCGCCCATTTTTAAAGTAGTAGCTTAATTTGCGGACATGCTTTAAAACGTTTTTACTTTACATTTGTGTGTATTGTATCAAACAATATCTCACGAAGAATCACAATCACAACTTCAGTGCGTCACTTTTTATTCATGTAAGACTTAAAGTCAATCATCATCAGTTTTTAATTCGCATTGATCCTTAGGGCTTAAACTGTTTTACTGTTGAAAATAACTCTTTACAACGTGCAATTTACGTGCAACAGGGTAACTGTAAAAATGGAAGTTCTTACGACGAGCAAGTTGAAACTACAAATGAACCGCTTTCGGAAACGACAAGAAATTCGAACCCCTTGTCCTCCGAAGACAACAGTGTCTAGTGGATCCAGTTCTTCGCCTTGTTCATGTGCCTGTTGGAAAGAAGTTGAAGCGCTGCAGAAACAGGTTCATGCTTTGTGTTCGAAAATGCTGACATATGACAAGGTTATTCGGGATTTTGAAGAAATTCGAGAAGAAATCTTTGGTGAGATTGGCATTAAGGGGGACGGTATCCAGGTGGATGAAATTTTTAAAGACGTACAAGAACCCTTGGAGTTGGGTGAGAACGGTGAAGAGGAAGACACTGGGTATAGTTTGGAGGGTCTTAGTGAAACATTTTCAACCACAGAAGTGAAAAATGTAAGTTTCTGATATAAAATTGTTGTCTGCCTGCAGAAATATTTTTAAGGGTCTTTATTTGAATGAATAAACAAGTAGTGTCATCTTGTATTTCAATTCGACAGGAGCAGGAACATGTTGACGTGGAGTTTAAAAGTGGAAAGCAAGCTGAAGATTTCCTCGATTGTGTGATTTTGGATTCAATGTCATTAGTATCATCATCACCGGCGCTCATCTCATTGCCATCTGTACCGCTTACTGACAATATCGTCCAAAATAACCAGGAACTTGCCCCAGGAAATCTGGAGAACGCTGTCTCATTCCCGAATCAAAATGGAGATCGTACTGAACGCAATATCAAAAGAAATAGGTAAATTAACAATTCTTCGCGGCCAATTCAAATTTCAATCCCTAAATTTCTTACTTGATTTTTTTAGACTAAGGTCTTCAAGAACAAAGCGTACTGCAAGCAATCCGGATACATTAGTACTGCCCTCGCCCTATAAGGGTCCATTAGTTTGCCCACATTGTACAACTGGGCGCGTTTATAAAGGAAGAGGCAGCCTCAACCGCCACATGAAGCATTTTCACACTTCAGTACGAGAAATGTACGTTTGCACTCCGTGTAACAAAACGTTCCAGTACAAGGAGGGCCTCACGTACCATACCAGATCCGTGCACCAAGGAATTCGTTACCATTGTGGTGTCGTTGGGTGTGGGTCTGCTTATTCTACGATTACGGCCCTTCGCAAGCACCAAAGATTAGCCGGACACACAGGGGATAGCCAAACCATTCACATTAACCATTTTAGTTCAAATACAAGTTATAGACCAGACCAGTAACGATAAGTAAGACCTGGCTGATACAGTTGTTGTTGAAAGTTGAAATCATTCTTACCAACCATATAACAAAAAACCGTATATATATAAAAGACAACGGAAAGCTCAACTCCATATGTGCTTACGTCTTGGTTTTTGTATAGCATACCTATTTATAACACTTTAGTGTCATTTTTGTTACAAGTTTCAAACTTTTTATGAATTTTATAAATTACTATTTTACTTTATACTCTATTTAAATGTTAGAATAAAATGTCGGTAATCTCTTGTTGCAAATATGAAATCACTAGCTGTTGATTGTTTTACTGCCATCAATAATTTTCCACATTCTCAACAAGTAGATATAAGTAGTAATTATAGTTTGTAGAAAATATGTACTTTACAAAAATATAGAAAATATATGTAATAATCTATAGTATATTTACATTATTATGAGTGCATTTTAAAAATTGTGGTTGATTTTTAACTTCAAGAAAGTAATTACAAGCAGAATGAACTTAAAATGTAAAAATACATTGAATTGTGTGTGGATTTATAGTATCAATATTATTGCAGCAGAATTTCACTGAGATTTCTTTGTCATTCATGATAATTGATTTGATTACCATTTCATGATTGTATACTGTGTTAATGCTTATGCGAATTGTCATTTCATAATGTTACAAGTCTATAACCAGAAGCCCTATAAGATTATCAGAATTCAACTCACCATGTCCGTATAAATATTTCTTGTTATAAAAATGTAATGAACTGAATTGTGATTTGATATGACAATAAATAAATAAGTAAAAAATGTTACTATGTAAATTTTTACCTGTTGCTATAAAACGCAACATAATAATAATATAGTTAGTTATCCAATTATCCAAGGTCACTTTTAAGTTTCCGTTTTACAAAATTTTAAACAATCCAGTTGTGCTTTTGGTCAAGGTAAAAATAGCAAACAAGCGAAAAACATTCATGAGAAATAGAAGCCACAAAGGCATAGGCATCATAGCACAAAAAATATTTCTTTCATCAGCAGACATGTATAGTACAAAACAAAGAAGTTTATTTTTTTAACTTCGAAAGCATACATATACCAAAATGAAATATCGCTTCTTGGCAGCTGTCCTGACGAAGATTTTTTTTTGCTTACGAATAATAATATTTACATTCTACATTAAGGAACAATGAACAATTAAACGCACGTACATATTATCAAATGAAACATGCGTACATGGACATAAAATACATCCGTGTGAAAAATCGGGGAACAAATTATGTACTGCTCAATGAAAACCAGAACGAAACCGGAATCTAACAAAAATAACACACCTAAACATAACATACGCAATACGTGAATATGTAGTTTATTGATTCGATTTTACCTACCCCTTCCTTTGGCTGACGAAATCTTATTTTAGATGAAAAAGAAAAGCAATTTGAAACCAGTTGCAAAATCCAACTTTAAAAAAAATCTTAGATACGATGAAGATTGATGACAATGATAAATAATCAGAACGGTAATACGGTATACTAACTACTAAGTAATGTTATTAATATTACAGTGTTTTGAGTGTTTTGAGTACTCACATTTGCTGGAACACCTTCAAGATACACTAATTTTTTGCACATTATATTATAATGTAACTATTCTAGTTGGCAAAGTAATAATAATATTGCTTCCAGTATCACTGAATGTGTATCATTCAGGTAAGTGGACTATCACTATTCAATAAAATAGGTAATATTTTGCTCAGATGCACACGACACACGTGAACATTTTAGGTAAAAGGTTATCCTTCAAGCAAAACCAAACCAGATTTATTTTCATTTACTCACAAAAATGGGGAAGTCCGTAACAAAATATGTTTATGAATGATATCATCTAATTGCTTCTTATCCAGCTTATCTGAGCACCGGTGTGTATGATTCTCGTGTACAATTAAAGTTGGTCATAACACACCATAATAGTAGGATGCTAAATAAAACAAAATGTTGCGAAAATATAATTTGGCATTCAAATTTCTTATCCACATCTACAATTATGCTCATGCACCTGTCTATAACACAACGCAATGCTTTATTTTTTCCTTGTATGACGTCTATTGTTTGATAGTAAAAAGTATTCATCACTACAACTTGGCAATAATAGTTCCAAAAATTCTCAAATGACATGTTATCACAATAATGGGATCAGTGTTTGTGAAATTTGCTCATTCATTCTCTATAATTTTCGTTATCATACCATTTATAATGACAATTAATATGCTTCTTATATTACATGCCGGCAT